>JAYESA010000001.1:160302791-160410291 GCA_036927795.1 Iris macrosiphon
CGTACTTGTCCTATCAAGTACACCAGAACCCAGGACACTTGACACTATTCCATGAGACAGAGTCTTCCTGAGTCATTCGAGGTGATTCTGTATAGGATGCATGTTGCGTGACATAGACTTTGCATTCTTAAACAATTGATTCATAGCTATCAGACTTGCTGCATTAGTTTAATCGTGCGTAACATGGACATGAGGCATCGTGGACATGAGACGTGGGATTACATTGAGTGGGGAGAGACACACAGACTACAGGCTGATATTATATATAAAACATAGTATATATCATAGTGTAATTCATAGTTATTGCCGCTACCGGCTCCCCGACACAGAGCTTGTAGTGGCTTCAGCCTGAGTTCTAGTGCTGCTCTCATATTGCATATCACATAGTTGGTTACTTAGTTTACCCTGATGATTATTTTATCTGCTGCACCTTATTTATTTTGGCTTGTATTTTCTGTACCTTGCTGTCCCCTGAGGACCTGGATCCGGATTATGTCCCCAGGTACAGCTGAAGAGAACTACCCAGAGGTGTAAGGTACCGGAGCACTCCTTGGAGCAGAACAAAGAACAGAGGACGAAGTAGTGGCCGAAGATTTCTCCTGAGCACCGGCTTCAACTACACAGTATTTCCATTTCCAGCATTTCATTTCCTGTCTTTTCTCCTTAAATGTAACAGAATAATTTCTCGGATTGTTTTCCGAGATAACCTTATTTGATATTGCATATTTATTTCCATTGCATAATTTCTGGCAATTAATCTGTGTTATTTCTGTGGATGAGATTAGAAATACCTGAGACTTGTACTTAGTACTGCTAGACTACAGCTTAAGCATGCCCTGATGGTTCTATTAAATTGGGTTGTCCATCGGTGCGTGCTGCTGGCCATTGCTCACGTGCTCAGTCCCTTGGCATTTTGGGACTGGGGCGTGACATGGTTTTTGTGGTGGCCCATGCAGGTCTACGACTAAATTGTTCGGTTTTAACTTAGGGACCGAACAGGCCTGCAATAAGATAGGATAAGTTTTTAGAATCTCATCCACTTGCTTGAATCGTTTTTGATATCTGTATTATATTCGAACTAATTTTAACTTGCATCTTGCCTTGATTCCTGTACGCCTCTTATTGGGTATTTTTGGATACAGGGAAATAGACCCACAAGAATGCAACGAGACTCCCGCCAAAACACCACAAGCTACAGGTGTCACCTATGACGACGAAGTGACACCAGTCGGAGGAGTTCCCTCAACTCAACAAAGCCAGCAGGCAGGTCAACCTACCTCCCGATTTCGACGCGATGATATTCCACCGCCGCCGCAGTTTGTTCCACCAACGCCCGTACTCCCACAAGAACAGCCAATTGACGGGCAGCAGATATTCCAAATGATCTACGCGATGATGCAAGCTCAGCAACAAGTCCAACACGAGGCTCAGCGTCGCGAAGCTAACTTCTGGAGGGACAGCATCGTAACTGTACTGGAGCAGGCCAACCTACCAGCTCGACGGCCATCTACAGGCTCTATCACTGACTTCCGCCAACTGAAGCCCCACACTTTTTCTGGAAAAGAGGAGCCCACAGAAGTTCATGAGTGGCTCACCAACATAAGGCATCAACTTGAAGCAGCCGAGCTCCCCCGGGAACGCTGGATGACTGCCGTCCGAATGCAGTTGATAGGCAATGCTCACCACTGGTGGTTGTCCGAGGAGACGCGACTCGGACCAGACCGAGTCACTTGGGAAGAGTTTTCCAGGCTCTTCCAGGAGATGTACATTCCGGCTATCGCACGATCCGAACTGCGGGACAAATTCAATCGCCTCACTCAGGACTCTATGACGGTGGAAGAATACAACGCGGAATTCATTCGTCTGAGCCGCTTTGCCCCAGCCCTGATCCCGACCGAGGAAGAGAAGGCCGAGAAATTCTTCGACGGACTGAACATTGAGCTGCAGAAACTAATTGGGTCCGTCGCACCAACATCATACTCGGACGTTCTCGCTGCAGCCCGACGCATGGAACGCGTCACCAGGAGAGAGTCTCGCCTCAAGTGGCCAAGCACCTCAGCACCAGACAGATCATCACCGGAAGAATCTGCAAAGAGATCTCACACGAACCCGCCACCCAGGGCAGCTTCGCAGATCCTTCCTACCTGTCACTACTGCGGCAAGATAGGCCATGTCGAGCAGAACTGCAGACGCAAGTTAGGATTGTGCCTGATTTGCGGCACCAATCAACACATAGCCAAGGACTGTCCTCAGCATCGAGATGGAGCACCAAGGGCAACCCAACCTGCTTTACCGGCACCTAGGCCACCTCTGGCTCCTCAGGCGACACTCTTCCAGCAAGCCCAACAGCAGCAGAGGAATCCACCACAAGGACGAGGACAAGCCTACGCGATAGCCGTGCAGGAAGCCGATGCGAGTAAGTGATTTATAGTTATCCGTTTTAGTCTTGTGTAGTTCGTGCCCGTTGGTTCGTGACCTCAGTCCCAACCTAGTAATTTGCAACTTGTTAATAACAACCTGGTTTTCATAAAAGTTATAGTTTTAACTAGATTTTCCTGGAAAGTGTAAACTTTCAAATTTTAGGGAAACGGTATTTCCCTGAAGCCTCTTGAGTTGTGCTTTCAAACGATACCTGCGACCGTGTCATCTCTGCTGACCGATTATTCTTTGATTGCGAGGACGCAATCCTCTTAAGGGGGGTATATTGTAAACCCCCTGAATTTTCAAAATTTAAAAAAAAAAAACTGGATTTTTCACAATTTTCTGGAATTTTCTAGGATTTTTCTGTAATTTAAAAACAGGGTTTTAATTATTCAATGATTTTTAATTGATATTAAACAGTATTAAAATATTGTTTAAATAATATTTTTGGATGTAAAATGAAAAACTGGACTTAGGACAATTTTTCTGAAATTTATCGGACCCCGGACCTATTTTTAAATACCTAAAAACTATTTATTTAATTAATTAATTAATTATTTATTAAATGTTTTATTATTATTATTATTACTAATTTTTTTTTTTTAAAATAAAACAACCCGGCCCGCGGCCCGTTGGCCCGGCCCAGACTCAGCCCTAGCGGGTCGGGTCGGATCCGCCGCCGCCCGACCCGAACCCGCCGACCCGCCTCTCTCCCACGTCTCAGCTCGACCGCGTCTCGCGGCGGAGACGCCGCCGCCGCCCGCTCCGCCCGGCGCTCCGCCCGCCCACACCCCCACGACCTCCGCCTCCCCCGCTCGGCTCCGCCTCCCACGGCCACGACCGCCTCCCCCACCGCCTATAAAAACCCCCTCCGCCTCGGCAGAACCCCTCCACCGCCGCACCCCTCAGCCGTGCCCCAGCCGCGCCGCTGTCGACGTCACCGCCCGCCTCGCCGCACCCAGCCCTCTCCCCGAGCCACCGGACGCCTCCCCCTCCTCCTCCTTCCCCGGCGAGCAGCACCAACAGCAACAGCGGCCGCAGCTGCTCCCCGCGCCGCCGCGTCCCCGCGTCGCCTCCGACGAGCCCGGCCGCCCGTGCCCCACTCCTCTCCGCCTGAGCCCGGCCTCCCCCGCCGGAGCTCGGCCAGCACCGAGCCGAAACCCTAACCCTAATTCGATTTGGTGTCCGACACGTGTCAGACACGATTTGGCCCTGATTTTTGGGTCCCCTTCAGGTGCGTGTATCTTTTTATTCGTAGCTCCGTTTTCGATTCTGCAAATTGCGTTGCGAAGCCTGTATGACCCACTCGGTGTCCGGACAAACTGTTCGGGGCATCGCGTCCTGTGGTGATCGTACACCGCGATCCAAAAACAGAAAAAAAACCAGACCCTGTTTCACCCCGGAACCGAGTACGCCCCACCAAACGGGATGACTTGGTCGCGCACGGTCTTCACAGACACGAGCGCCTCGTCGATACGGACGTGTGGGATTTCGCAGAAGCTGATTCGGGTGTGCGTGCACACCGGAATCAACGCGTATCCGCGGACATCGCCCCGTATTCGACTTTTCTGCACTTTGACCTAACTTTGTGTACACACGTCGGATCGAGACGAAACTTGCGTTATCGGACTCGTAGCGATACGCTGGTCCTGTGGGTCAAGTTTGGTTCGATTCTGAGAACGTTGACGAAATCGCGTGTCGTGGGCCCCACAGGCCCCGCTCGACGGGCGATTTTGTGTTCGGCTCATCGGAATCCAATTCTGGAAGTTTTGTTGGGTTCGTATCATCGTTCCTGACCTGTTGACACTAAGTTTGGTGAACTTGGAGACCTTTGACCCTGACACGTTTTTCGGTGCAAAGCGGGCCCGCATGTGGACCCCGTTTTGACCCGAAACTGCCGTTTCTGCCCTTGTCTCCAAATTGGATCCAAGGACAGGCGTATCTAGCTGGTTAATATTTTCTGGATCTGATGGTGATGTTTGTTTCAGTAACCGGAGTACCGCCTGCAATTCCAGCTGAAGTCAGAGCCGAAATCAGAGCCGGAACCACAGGCAAGTGTACCTTGCCAAACCCTGCAGCTTGCTAATTATTTTCTGGATTTAATTATGCAATAATGGACAAGTAAAGCTTGCCAAATCTCAGTAATTCTTGACATAGTATTTTAATGGATTTCTTGTGGAATTAAATATAAACTTGTTTTAACTACTTAACCTAGGAAACGAGTGACGTGCTTAGTGTCCGCTCATAGTCGGATGTCAACTCCGTACGCGGGGTTGTGTAACGTCACATAGACATGGATATCGAGACCCGATAATTTCTCGTACTTGTCCTATCAAGTACACCAGAACCCAGGACACTTGACACTATTCCATGAGACAGAGTCTTCCTGAGTCATTCGAGGTGATTCTGTATAGGATGCATGTTGCGTGACATAGACTTTGCATTCTTAAACAATTGATTCATAGCTATCAGACTTGCTGCATTAGTTTAATCGTGCGTAACATGGACATGAGGCATCGTGGACATGAGACGTGGGATTACATTGAGTGGGGAGAGACACACAGACTACAGGCTGATATTATATATAAAACATAGTATATATCATAGTGTAATTCATAGTTATTGCCGCTACCGGCTCCCCGACACAGAGCTTGTAGTGGCTTCAGCCTGAGTTCTAGTGCTGCTCTCATATTGCATATCACATAGTTGGTTACTTAGTTTACCCTGATGATTATTTTATCTGCTGTACCTTATTTATTTTGGCTTATATTTTCTGTACCTTGCTGTCCCCTGAGGACCTGGATCCGGATTATGTCCCCAGGTACAGCTGAAGAGAACTACCCAGAGGTGTAAGGTACCGGAGCACTCCTTGGAGCAGAACAAAGAACAGAGGACGAAGTAGTGGCCGAAGATTTCTCCTGAGCACCGGCTTCAACTACACAGTATTTCCATTTCCAGCATTTCATTTCCTGTCTTTTCTCCTTAAATGTAACAGAATAATTTCTCGGATTGTTTTCCGAGATAACCTTATTTGATATTGCATATTTATTTCCATTGCATGATTTCTGGCAATTAATCTGTGTTATTTCTGTGGATGAGATTAGAAATACCTGAGACTTGTACTTAGTACTGCTAGACTACAGCTTAAGCATGCCCTGATGGATCTATTAAATTGGATTGTCCATCGGTGCGTGCTGCTGGCCATTGCTCACATGCTCAGTTCCTTGGCATTTTAGGACTGGGGCGTGACAAACATGGGTCCACTAGGGTCTGACATGGGTCCAGACTAGCAAAAACCCTAAAATAATTAATAAAAATAAATAAATATATCTAATTAAATATTAATACAAATATTTATGATCAATATACAATTTACCAAATTAAAAATAAAAAATATATCCTGCCCTGGAAATGGGGTAGTGACACTGACGGAGGTACACGTATGGCTTACCAACATTCAACACCAGTTGGAGGCCACCGATCTCCCGAGACATAGATGGGTGACCTCTGTAAGGATGCAGTTTACCGGCAATGCTCATCACTGGTGGCTTTCAGAGGAGGAGTGTAAAGGGCCCGATCGGGTCACTTGGGAGAAGTTCTCTAGGCTATTCTAGGAGATGTTTATTCCTTCCACTGCCAGTGCGAAACTTCGGGACAGGCTCCAAAATCTCAGACAGGGCAGTTCGACCATTGAGGAGTACAATGCTGAGTTCCTCCGCTTGAGCCATTTCGCCCTGTACTTGATTTCGACTGAGGAGAGGAAGGCCTAGAAGTTCTACGAAGGCCTGAGTTTTGAGACACAGAGGTTTATTAGATCTATAGCCTCCACCTCCTACTCCGAGGTTCTGTTAGCAGCCCGACGTCAGGATCGTATCAACAAGATGGAGGCCAGTATGAAGCGCTCCTATGCATCATTATCGTCAGTTCGAGTGCCGCAGGGAGGACCTGTGAAATATCCCATGGTTTAACAATAGCAGAGAGGAGCACCCTTGCACGGACCAGTGATTCCCACTTGCCATTATTGCAGTAAGAGGGGAAACATGTTGAGGGATTATCGATGAAGGTTGGGAGTATGCATGAGATATGGATCTGACCAGCATGCAGTCAGGGATTTCCCAGAGCAGAGGGTTCTAGTACCGATGGTTCATTGACTAGCCTTACCAGCACCGAGGCCCTACCAACAGCCTCCCTGGCCATTCTTTACAGGACCGAGGCTGCCCCTACGCAGGAGTTGGGGCGATACGACCACCAGCACCAGGAGAAAATCAGAGGAGGCCACCCTTGGCCCCGTAGGCAGTTCATTTCTAGCAGGCTCGACATGGCCAGGCCTTTGCGATGACCATTGAGGAGGCAGAGACCGCTGGAGAGGTGATCACAGGTACTATTTTAGTAGCTTCAGTACCAGCAATAGTATTATATGATTCTGGTGCCACACACTCTTTCATAACTGCTAGTTTCATGGTCACCCATAGAATAACAACTGTACCCCTTCCGAAGTTTAAGAAAATTCTTACGGGAGGTGGAATAGTACCGGTGAGCGACACTTGTAGATCTTGTTCAGTAGTTATTTGCGGGCGAGAGATGCGTGCCCGATTTCTAGTCTTCTCCATGCCATACTATGACATTGTCCTAGGCATGGATTGGTTGTAAACCCCCTCACCAAAAATAGATATTTTGTATATATTTTATATTATTATATTTATTATAGATATTAAATTACTTTAGAGTATTCTCTTAATTAATTAGAAAATAAATTTCTTAGTATATTTACTTATGTAAATATTTATTTAGAATCATTTTTAGGCTATTTTATATTTTTGGATATTTTTCTAGAATTTTTAGGTAATTAAAACATAGGAAACCTAAATTTTTAGGACTTTCATGATTTACTATGAGACCATACTTGCATATTATTCCTACAAAATATTTATTTTAGGTTAAAATATTTAATTATATTTTTCTATAATTTATTTAGAATTTTAAGAAATTTATTTGGATTTTTGAAATTATTTAGTATTTATTTGGATATATATAGTCTTAATATTAGATAGATGCTAATTTAGTGTTAATAGATATTAATAAGGATTTATAAATTATTTGTATTATCTTTAATTATATTTAAGATTAAATTATTGAGATAAATTCAAACTCTATTTGAAATTAATTCAAATCATGAATCTACTAGGAAAGCAACTTCATGCATATCCTATCCTTATTTAAATTTATCATAATCCTATCCAAATTAACCAATCCTAGTCGTATTTAATTAAGTAGTCTCCACCATTATAAATACCTCATCCTTCATATATATTTTTTCTCCAAATTCCTCTCTTTTTTGTCCCAAAATAGTCAAAATTCGTCATAAATTTAGACTCATTTTCTAGTAGTTATGACGACTTAAAAAGACAATATCTCCTAGCTCCGGACTCCAAACGCGCTCCAGTTTTTTTTGTTAGAACTATATCAAGGTTAGTTTTCTGATTATATAATTTATTTTCATAATTTATGAACCTAACTTTCCAGAAAATTCTAAAAGTGCTAGCTGTCCAAAATCAGACGCATTTTGGTATTTTTGAGATTTCGGGAGATCCCGAACTCGGAATTATGAACCGTTTAAAGTTTCAGAAAGCTGACATGATGAATTTACAGAAAAGTATTTTTTTAGAATTTAAAATATAAGTTTATTCTACTGTAAAATTTGTGCAAATTAGATGTAAATAGAAAATCACAAAAAACTATCATCTGTGCGCCCTTGTGGACATAACTCTTTACCGACTTATGATTGTTGATTCCAGTATTCATGTAGGATTGAAATATATATGATTCCACACACAAATCCAGGATTTGAGTCGGTTGACTTTTTGGTCAACGGATTGCCTCGATTTGCGTGCCACGGATCACAAATCCTTAAAGTAGACTTTCTTTGGACCAAAATTAGAGCTTAACAATAAAATTAGATTATAATAAGATTAAAATACTAATTTAGGTTATTTTATTCAGAGTTAAAATAGATTAAAATAGCAAAAACTATTTACCCACTTTTGTAACCTAACTTGTTTAATTTATGTGACGGGTAGATCGGACGACGCCTTGAGTTGGGACTTCATCCTTTTCAGACCAGGCAAGATACCTTGCCAAATTGCTTACAGTATTTTGCATGCTTAGTATATTTCTGTATATTTATTTTATCTCTGTTATTTATTGCATGTGTAGTTCCTTTCAGTCATTACTATATATTAGATATGTTGACACACACATGACACTTAGTATCATCGAGGACAATCATTAGGCGTATGGGCTTTTAACCACTCTGGTAAACCATAGTAACTAGCACGCACTATGGTGGTCATGTCCGATGGTCGCTACCCCCGAGGTATGTCGATTGATGGAGTCCGAGGGTCGCTACCCCAGAGGTATGTCGGCTGATGATGTCCACTGACGAGCGTATGAGTTGTGAGGATTAGATCGAGTAGCCTACCATTGCCCATACGTCGAAAAGTTGTCCTCATTTGCATTCATATAGATTATCTGTACAGCGTACTTATTTATTTTCAAATTATATGCATGTTTTCTGTATTCAAGTTGGCTCGCTTTTCTGTATCTTGTTACGTCCCTCTGAGGACCTGGTCCTCTGCCAGGTGTATCTGTTCTTGAGTATTTGCAGGAACACATATTTGGATGGTTATATATGTTTCGTGGATGTCCTCTCTTCGAGCCCGTGATTGCTAGCTGATATTCTTATATGGTGTTGTTGTGTTGTACTTATATTGTATTTGCTCTTATATTCGAGTTGGTAGTGGATTTGTTTCCATCCAACTATCATCCTTAGATACTTATGTTGAGATCTAGTTATATAGATACTGGTTATTTATATTAATTTTATGTGGATGAGATTTAGATTATACCCTGTGACTTGTGATAGATTCATACCACTTGTGGATTGATAGTCATATTACAGCGTACGTGTGGATTTTGGTTTTCATATATTGGAGTTGCCATATCCATACGGCTGGCATGCTTACGTATTCCTAGTCCTACGTATTTTGGGACTGGGACGTGACATATTTTTGTGGTGGCCCATGCAGGTCGAGAGCATATTGTCTCGGTTACGTTACTGTACCGAGCAAGCCAGCACATAGGATTAGAATATAGGATCTCATCCACTTATGTATCACCTCCCTTGATTTTATTTCGCATTCTCATTTGATTGCTTGTATTGCATCTTGCTTGATCCCTTCTCAACGTCAATTCTCTCATGCTTGATAGGGGTTAGGAAGGTGCCTTGTACTAGGTATATACACTTTAGTATTCAATAACACTATTAGTTAATTTTTGTAAGTTTGGATAGTATGCCTCATAACCTAGTAACACATAGTCTTGTTGGCTCATTAATAAAATATTAATGAATGACACCAACTATAGGCTTGCATAAGAAGATAGTATTTATCTAGACTATAGAACTTTAGTGTTTATCTAGACTATAGAACTTAGAGGCTCATATACCCATTTGGTTGACTTTAGACTTCGACAAGAAATTAGTATGGCAACCGTAGAGGCACAACACCGATCTTCTTGGTGAACTTAAATTATTTTGTACCTTCCTCCATCATAATCAAGCGTACTTATATTTTTACTACCTCGACTTATGCTGCTATTATAGCCTAGTTTTGCAAGCTTAGTCTTGTATGGAGCTTGTTCGTGACATATGTATTATTGGGGGCCCACACTAATACATTGTCTAAATCAGAATCGGTGTATTATGGTCTGATCAACCGTAGTGCACTTGGTTCGCTCTTTGTATCACTACTTTATGTGGATTGGGATATAGTTCACTCAACTTGTTAGACAAATATACTTGCCCACTAGACTGGTCAGAGCATATCATGTCAGGTACATAACTGTTCTGATGTGAACATGCGAATAGGAATTTACCAAAATAAGGTTTCAATCCACAACTGCCTTGGCAACTCCCTCTCGAATTCTCTAATCCCTTTTGATTCCGTACTTGTATTATATCATCTCCTCCTTGAACTCTTTATTGTTGTTTTCCGTCTTCCCCTATTTCGGAAAGACGAACGTTCGTGCTTAGTATAAGTTCGATACACGGAGAGTACTAGATATACCCCATAGGCCAAGCACTCATGATGACAAATAAGGAGCGCAGGCACAGGAAGTCGTAGATACAGGTACGACCTTAGTTATATTTGTCATTGCATACTCATGACCCCTTTTATGACATGAGATCTTAGGTGCATAGTAGACATAGAATTATATATAAGGTAGTTTAGCAGATATGAGGATGTGTTGATATTCTATCCAGATGGCATACACGCGATGCTAATGGATGACGCAAGTAGCAGTAGTAGTATTCTCTTCCTATCACCATCTCGCCTTTGGGAAGGCTCATCTTCTCTTTTATATCCATTCCTTATCTCGTGCTTAACTCTTCCTATCATAGTCGTATCCTTTCGTGCCATTATGAATTATTTGAATTACTTCAACCTCACCCTTATTTTGTTAGTTAAAACATAAATGGGTTAGTAATGATTAATAACTAAAGGATGAGTTCCTAAAGATAACCCTTATGTATATTCACTATAGCAATACCTGTATTCTTTTATTAATTTAACCCTTAAGTAGCATCATTTAGCCTAATAAAAATTTGTTAGACTGTTTGAAATAGTTTATACTTCTAATAGTTTTATAAAGTTAGTCAAGACCTTAATTGTTACCCTAAAACTTAGACTATGCCTAGAAAAGAATTGAAGGCACTTGTTACGAACTGACAACTATGACAAATCGCTACAAAGTAGCGACAGCTGCAGCTAGACCGTTGTAGTATAGTCGAAGTAATTACAGACATATTGGTCAGGTGGCATGGCAGTATTAGACTATGATACTTGACGGTTACAAAGAAAAATTATGGTTATGAGATTCCAGACAGGTATCCCAAGATTCTCGACCCAATAAATAAATTCGTCTAACAACCTAGACAATAGCCACAAAAGACTTTGACTACTAGTAAAATTCTTTTAAGTTGGGTAGTGTAGATGAGTTAGAGGATAAAAGAATAGTATATGGACAATAAGGGAGAAAAGTGTTAGGGTCGCTGACCATAACCTTTTAGGAAGTACTGCAAGCTAGCAACGAAGTGTTAATAGCTATTGTGATTTATTACGAATATTGGTTAGTGTTAATTTCGAGGACGAAATTCTTTCAAGTTAGGTAGATTGTAAACTCCCTCACCAAAAGTAGATATTTTGTATATATTTTATATTATTATATTTATTATAGATATTAAATTACTTTAGAGTATTCTCTTAATTAATTAGAAAATAAATTTCTTAGTATATTTACTTATGTAAATATTTATTTAGAATCATATTTAGGCTATTTTAGATTTTTGGATATTTTTCTAGAATTTTTAGGTAATTAAAACATAGGGAACCTAAATTTTTAGGACTTCCATGATTTATTATGAGACCATACTTGCATATTATTCCTACCAAATATTTATTTTAGGTTAAAATATTTAATTATATTTTTTTGTAATTTATTTAGAATTTTAAGAAATTTATTTGGATTTTTGAAATTATTTAGGATTTATTTGGATATATATACTCTTAATATTAGATAGATGCTAATTTAGTGTTAATAGATATTAATAAAATTTTATAAATTATTTGTATTATCTTTAATTATATTTAAGATTATAAATTATTGAGATAAATTCAAACTCTATTTTAAATTAATTCAAATCCTGAACCTACTAGGAAAGCAACTTCATGCATATCCTATCCTTATTTAAATTCATCATAATCCTGTCCAAATTAACCAATCCTAGTCGTATTTAATGAAGTAGTCTCCACCATTATAAATACCTCATCCTTCATATATATTTTTTTCCCAAATTCCTCTCTTTTTCGTCCCAAAATAGTCAAAATTCGTCATAAATTCAGACTCATTTTCTAGTAGTTATGATGACTTAAAAAGACAATATCTCCTAGCTCCGGACTCCAAACGCGCTCCAGTTTTTTTTTTGTTAGAACTATATCAAGGTTAGTTTTCTGATTATATAATTTATTTTCATAATTTATGAACCTAACTTTCCAGAAAATTCTAAAAGTGCTAGCTGTCCAAAATCAGACGCGTTTTGGTATTTTTGAGATTTCGGGAGATCCCGAACTCGGAATTATGAACCGTTTAAAGTTTCGAAAAGCTGACATGATGAATTTACAGAAAAGTATTTTTCTAGAATTTAAAATATAAGTTTATTCTACTGTAAAATTTGTGCAACGTAGACGTAAATAGAAAACCACAAAAAACTATCATCTGTGCGCCCTTGTTGACATAACTCTTTACCGACTTATGATTGTTGATTCCAGTATTCATGTAGCATTGAAATATATAAGATTCCACACAAAAATCCAGGATTTGAGTTGATTGACTTTTTGGTCAACGGATTACCTCAATTTGTGTGCCACGGATCACAAATCCTTAAAGTAGACTTTCTTTGGACCAAAATTAGAGCTTAACAATAAAATCAGATTATAATAAGATTAAATACTAATTTAGGTTATTTTATTCAGAGTTAAAATAGATTAAAATAGCAAAAACTATTCACCCACTTTTGTAACCTAACTTGTTTAATTTATGTGACGGGTAGATCGGACGACGCCTTGAGTTGGGACTTCATTCTTTTCAGACCAGGCAAGATACCTTGCCAAATTGCTTACAGTATTTTGCATACTTAGTATATTTTTGTATATTTATTTCATCTCTGTTATTTATTGCATGTGTAGTTCCTTTCAGTCATTACTATATATTAGATATGTTGACACACACATGACACTTAGTATCATCGAGGACAATCATTAGGCGTATGGGCTTTTAACCACTCTGGTAAACCATAGTAACTAGCACGCACTATGGTGGTTGTGTCCGATGGTCGCTACCCCCGAGGTATGTCGATTGATGGAGTCCGAGGGTCGCTACCCCAGAGGTATGTCGGGTGATGATGTCCACTGACGAGCGTATGAGTTGTGAGGATTAGATCGAGTAGCCTACCCTTGCCCATACGTCAAAAAGTTGTCCTCATTTGCATTCATATAGATTATCTTGTACAACGTACTTATTTATTTTCAAATTATATGCATGTTTACTGTATTCAAGTTGGCTCGCTTTTCTGTATCTTGTTATGTTCCTCTAAGGACCTGGTCCTCTGCCAGTTGTATCTGTTCTTGAGTATTTGCAGGAGCGCATATTTGGATGGTTATATATGTTTCATGGATGTCCTCTCTTCGAGCCCGTGATTGCTAGCTGGTATTCTTATATTGTGTTGTTGTGTTGTACTTATATTGTATTTGCTCTTATATTCGAGTTGGTAGTAGATTTGTTTCCATCCAACTATCATCCTTAGATACTTATGTTGAGATCTAGTTATATAGATACTGGTTATTTATATTAATTTTATGTGGATGAGATTTAGATTATACCCTGTGACTTGTGATAGATTCATACCACTTGTGGATTGATATTCATATTACAGCGTACGTGTGGATTTTGGTTTCTATATATTGGAGTTGCCATATCCATACGGCTGGCATGCTTACGTATTCCTAGTCCTACGTATTTTGGGACTGGGGCATGACATTGGTTGATCTAATACCATGCGACGCTAGATTGCCGACGTGGGTGCGTTATATTTAGACTACCGGATCACCCTGAGTTTGAGTTTCTTCGAGGAGCTCGAGAGCATAGTGTCCAACCTACCTTCGCATCATACATTACAGAAGGTGAACCAGTATACCCCCGTATTATATCAGAGTTTGATGATGTGTTTCTCGAGGATCTTCCAGGCCTGCCACCTGACAGAGAGATAGAGTTTACTATAGAGTTGACTTCCGGAGCCGAGCCAGTTACTTCCCCGTCTACAGACTAGCACCGAAAGAGTTGGTTGAGTTGAAGGTCCAAGTAGATGATCTCTAGACAAGGGTTTCATTCGGGCTAGTATTTATCCATGGGGAGAACCCATCTTATTTGTGTCGAAGAAGGACGGGACGGTACGTTTGTGTATCGATTACAAGGCACTAAATACTGTAACGATAAAGAACAAGTATCCTCTACCGAGCATCGACGATTTATTTAATCAGCTAAGTATCGCATGTGTATTCTCGAAGATCGATCTCAGATTCGGCTATTATCATATCAAGCTGAGAAAGGAGGACATTTGAAAGATAACTTTTCGGACGAAGTACGGGCACTATGAGTTTCTAGTCTTGCCGTTTGGTTTAACCAACGCACCAGCCGTGTTTATGAGCCTGATGAACAAAGTTTTCCACCAGTACTTGGATAAGTTCATGGTGGTATTTATCAACGACATATTGGTATATTCCAAGAGCCAGGAAGAGTACGAGGAGCATCTCAGGATCGTGTTGGAGATGCTGAGGTAGGAGAGGCTGTATGCCAAGCTCAGGAAGTAAGAGTTCTTCTTGGATAGGTACCTTTTCTTGGTTACATAATCATTGGAGATGGACTATCAGTTGACCCAAAGAAGATCGCTGCAGTGGAGACGTGGCCTACCCCTACATTAGTTACGAAGGTTAGAAGTTTTCTCAGACTTGTCGAATATTATCAGAGGTTCATGGAAAACTTCTCGAGGATCGCTGCACCTATGACGCGGTTGACGCGTAAAGGCGAGGAGTTTATCTAGACTGAGGAGTGTCAGACGACTTTCGATGAGCTGAAGAAGCGTTTGATGACAACACTGATCTTGACACTTTCTTCTGGATCTGGAGGATTTATGATGTATAGCGATGCGTCTGGGCACAAACTAGGATGTGTACTGATGCAACACATCAAGGTGATAGCTTACGCATCGAGACAACCGAGGGTTCATGAGAAAAATTATCCGACACATGATCTAGAGCTAGCTTCGGTGATATTTGTACTAAAGCTATAGCGACACTACCTTTATGGAGAACGAGTTGAGATTTACACATATTATAAAAGTTCGAAGTATGTCTACACTCAGAAGGAGCTCAACATGAGACAGAGGCATTGTCTAAAGTTGATGACAGACTATGATATCGAGTTACAGTACCACCCTGGCAAGGTGAATGTTGTAGCAGATGCCTTAAGCAGGAAGCCCATGACGTACTTTTTGACGACTCAATGCCATTTGTTAGAGGATCTTCAGGAGCTCAGGATAGAGATTTTATTACCAGGCATGGATGGAATGTTGGCCAGTCTAGAGATCCAGTCTATATTGGTTGAGAGGATCAAGACAACCATGCCTACCGATGCGAGATTCCGACGACTGCGAGAGAGGATAGAGCCCGGCATGCAGACGGGACTCCGAATTCACGAGGACGAAATATTGAGGTGTGGAGATCGCCTATATGTTTCGAGTGGCGAGCTACGCCAGGAGTTGATAACCAAGGCCCATAGTTCGATTTATTTTATTTATCCCGGGGGTACGAAGATGTACCGAGATTTGAGACAACACTACTGGTGGCATGGGATAAAGAGTGAGATTGCGAGATTCGTGGCAAGATTTTTGGTCTGTCAATAAGTCAAGGCCGAACATCAGAGAACTACAGAACTATTGCAGCCGCTTCACATTCCTGAGTAGAAGTGGGAGCATATTATCGTGGACTTCGTCACGGGATTTTCGAAGACCCCTAGCGGGATGGATGCAGTATGGGTTGTCATGGACCGACTCACCAAGTCGACATATTTATTTTCCTTCAGAGTTGGGAAGTCCACGGAGATATTGGCTGACATGTATATGAGACATATTGTATGACTGCATGGAGTGCATGTCAGCATTGTATCGGATCATGATTCCAGATTAACGTCATATTTCTGGCGGAGTATGTTGGAGAGTCTAGGAACTCGCCTCAAGTTCAGCATTATATATCATACACAAACTGATGGTCAGTCAGAGCGCACTATACATATACTAGAGGATATATTGAGAGCATGCATGATTGACTTTGGAGGATCTTGGGAGGACCATCTAGACTTGGTAGAATTCTCCTACAACAACCGCTACCAAGCAAGCATCCAGATGACACCGTTTGAGAAACTGTACGACATGAAGTGTAGGTCTCCGGTGTATTAGAGTAACGTAGGAGAATGACAGATACTTGGTCCAGAGTTGGTGACTCAGACAGTAGAGAAAGTAAAGCAGATTCAGAGCCATCTCCGCGCAGCACAAGACAGACATAAGCATTAGGCAGATGCGCACCATAGACCTTTGGAATTTAAGGAAGGTGATCATGTATTTTTGAAGATATCGCCTACTCGTGGTATAATCAGATTTGGGGGCAGAGGCAAGTTGAGTCTGAGGTACATCGAACCTTTTGATATCTTGGAGCGTGTTGGCGAAGTGGCTTATCGTCTTGTATTGCCTCCGTCATTAGAAGGCGTGCATGACGTATTTTACCTATCACAGTTGAGAAGATACATGGTAGACCCTAGCTATATGCTCGATCATTTAGAGATAACAGTTGGGCCAAGTTTATCATATGTGGATCAGCCAGTAGGAATACTAGATCGAAGTGAGAAGGTTTTGAGGGGGCAAACTATTTGACTGGTCAGGCTTGCATGGAAGTATCATTCGCCGGACGAGTCTATCTGGGAGCGCGAGAATTCTGTTCGACAGCGTTTTTCTCATTTATTTGAGGACCAAGGTACGAATTTACGTACTGTGTTTCAATTACATGTTAACCATTTTTTTTTATTCTCGTAACTCTTATTCGTGCTTTACTTTAAAATTTCGGGGGCAAAATTCTTCTAAGTTGGGAATGATGTAAACCCCCTCAACAATTTTTTTTAGGTAGACTGAGTATGGTGAGAATTTTGGTTTAGCTTCAGGTTGTTTAAGGATTAAAAATTAGGGATTATCATGACTGGTTCTTTAATTTATACTCTTGGTGCACCTTATCGTTGCTACAATATTTGGAACACAACAATAGCCTTTACCTTCCAACAAAATTTTGTACTCTTGACCTAGATGAGCCAACCTAGGCACATGATATTTCTGTCACTCACAAACATACTCTCTTGTGCTCTATTTTAATTGCACAACTTTCCAATCATAATGATTAATTTAATTTCTATGTCGTGTACCTTTGTCGTTGCCATCAATTTTTGGGACACAAACTCAACCCGTTTCGCCTAACCAATTAAAGGGGCAATGATTAAAACCAAGCCTACAACGTCCATGATATTTGTGTCACTCCGAATTGAGACCCTATCTACTCCCATTTTATTTAAGAACACCTATGACATAATATTTATTTAATTTGGTAAAACTGACTTAACTTAACCCTAACTAAACCCTCACACCCAGTCATGAGGCTCCTACAAAATACCCAACACTCTCTCCACCACAGTCAATACCACCATCACAACCGCCATCACTATTCCTATCACCACCACCACCACTGCCACCATCGAGCACCACTACACCACCATTGTCGACACCATCACCACCACCACTGCCACAGCCAAGCAACACTACCACTACCACTGTCATTACCATCACCACCACCACCTCTGTCATCACCATCACCACCACCACAGTCACCCCATCACCGACAGCAGCCACAGCAACACCGCTGCCACCACCAACAGCCACCCCCTTGGTAACACTTCCTCCACTTCCTCTTCTTCTTCTTCTTCATTCATTTCTTCTTCTTTACTCTTGAATGTTTAGTTAGGTTCTACGTTTCCATTGAATAATACTTGTAAAATCTGGTTAAATGATCATAGTTAGATTATTTTCAGATTTAGTAACATCAATGCTTAGGGCTTTAAGTATGTGTGAATGCATGAGGATGATATAATTATGTTCTAGAAATAGGTCAATACCATACTAAAATTATTTACGTAACAAAGTACTGTGTGCGTTGTAAATAGTAAGTTATGGAAGTTTGGATTGATGATTAGCCCATGTTTAATTAAATACATATTGTGGAGTGTATACATGATAAACGTTATTTGTTTAGTGGTTGAGTTCATGCCTTGTGTAGAATATAATTTCTGATTTGAGTCTTTTGCATGCGTAGACTTGAGAGTGTTGTGCCAATGTAATTTTATTAGGTAGTAATGATGGTATGATTGAGGATGAGAATATGAACATTATTTATTGATGACCAAATCCACACTTGATGAATACTAGTGTTTGAGGGATAGTATTTGAGGACGTTATGCTATTGATGATTTCGTATTTATTTAAATACTTCCCTAATCAACCTTCGTCAACACCCTAGCTAGTACGCTTAGTCGTGAATTATAGCCATAACAATCCTAGGTTAAGTTCTCAATGTCATCTCTTCATAAAGATAGTTTCAATCTAAATTATTAATTAATTTCTATATCATCTCTAGGTACTATGGGATCCTCGGACTTGGACGTTGTACCGGAGCCCCGCCTCCATCATCTAGATCCAGGCAAGTGTACATTGCCATATTGTAACTCAGTTCCAGATTTACTTTTTTTTATATACATTGTGTGCGCTTTGGATCAAAATCGTTACTTAGCGTCCGGTTCATATTCGGATGCAGACATTCATCGGTAAAGTCTAGTATCGATTGTTAGATATTTCTCGATACCTTTATGTACCTACTTGGTTACATCGAAACCCTAGGACACATTCAGACACTGTCATCGTGCCAGACTTCCTATATCCTGATAGTGTCTACATGACCGGAACCTCTGATGACTATAGGATCATGATTGGTGCTAGTTACTTCAGTATGACGAGACTGTTTAGATAGAGGTTCAGGCTCAGCGAGCTGCAGATGCGTCTCATTGACCTCATTGGGAGGAGAAGACAGTTACTAGACGCTTGGGCTACTTCATATATATATATATATATATATATATATATATATATATATATATACGTAGAGATCCTATATCCAGAGTCGTAGTACTTACTTACTGTGTGTCTCTGCGCCTCGGAGCTACAGATTTATATTTGGAAAGCCCACGTGTCGAACATTGTCTTCAAGTTGTGTCTCACTTAGGTGGTTATTCTAGATTACACCGGCGTATCACATGTTTCCTTTCTGTTTTACTATGGCATACTATTTTTGTACCTTGTTATGTCCCTTTGAGGACCTGGTTCCCTTCCAGGCATAGGTGAGGAGGACTACCCGGAGGAGTACGAATCGGGTGTCTACCCAGGAGCAAGACTTATAGCAGAGGACGAGATCCTTCCCGAGGACTTCACTTGAGCACCGATAGTGACTTCACCTTGGATAATACTAAGAGGAAAAATGAGATGGTTTAGTCATGAATTCAACCAAAATAAACCGAACCAAGTATCCATTATACATGCGGGTCCTAAACCGGGTCTATGGAAATGTTAATGGGTATTCTACAACAAGAATAAATTTAAATGATAGGAAGCATCAGCAGAAATACATTATCAGAAAATAAATTTAAATATCAAAATTTTAAAAAATATCAAATCTGGAAACGGGTTTGACATCTCTACCCACCTTAGAAAAATTTTGTCCTCAAAATTTTACTAAGGCTAGTCGAGCTGGAAAACAGGCTAGAAGGCTCAGGAAATCACAAATCACTTATCAGAAAATAAATCACATTAAGCAAATGACTAGAATAGAAGAAATAACTACAAAAATTAATAATTGTACACAATCACACACAAAAAAATGGAGGCATATGGATACATATCCCCAAGCCAGTCAAATAGGAATTCTTCCTCTCTTGCCTATATTGACAAAAATGGACAAGAACCAAGCCTCGAGGTAAGTCGGTACCAACGACTATATAGAGATTATGACTCTAATCCATGATATACCTTCATAATCGGGACACATGATGAGAATCAAGCACCACGAAATGTGGAGGCAGAAAAGCGGAATGAGGGACTCGTCCCTGCTCGACGAAGAATCGAGACGACTATTGCACTCCGGGCATGTTGAAAACAAGATCGTTCGACAAGAACCCAAGAATAAGACAAATTAAGAAAAACTCGAAAATCTTACCCATACTTGTAGCACCTTCGGCTATCAGCTTCTCCAGGTTGCCGAATCCTTGTACTCGCTCACGCCTAGGGGATGTGGCTCTAACTTGCTGCTTGTTTTGTCTTGCTTGTTGGGCTTGTGCAAACTGAGCCGAACATTGCTACTGGAACTGCTGAGTCTGCGTCGGAAGATGACGCTGGGCTAGTGGTCGAATGGCTAATGCTGATCCCCTCGGGCCTTCAATCGTTGTCTGAGAGGGAGCTGGCAACTATCGGACTGAAGAAGCCTTAGGGTGTAGAATAGGGCATGAACCAATCATATGGTCAGATGTCCCACATCTGAGACACTGGTTGTTGGCCCTCCTGCACTAATCTCTCGTGTGCCCTAGTTTGGTGGATTGTACTGAGGTTATAGTTGGGGCTGGAGGTACAGACGTGCGAGGAGCTCTGACTGCTGGTGCTGGAGGTGACGACTGAATACTGATACCTCTCATGGATGAGTGAGACCTCTTCTGGCCTCCGGTCCTTGCTACTAATCTCTGGCCGGCAAGTTCTTGGGACCTAGCTACCATGAGTACGGCATCATATGTGGCATAATTATGGCCCATCGTAAATTGTTGAAGCTCTAGCTGCAGACCTTTCTCAAATCTTTTGGCTCGATCTTCCTCTGAAGCTACCATATGAGGAGAAAATTGGCTAAGTCGGCAAAACTCGGCCGTATACTGGTCAACTGATCTCGTCTGCTGACGGTGGTTGATGAACTGCTGCTAGAGATGGAGCTGGAACTTGGCGGTTGTATGTAAATACTTTTCCTGGAAGCGCTCCTTGAACGTATGCCAGTCAATGGGCTTCGGAAGCACCATTTCTTGTGCTATCCACCAATCTCGGGCAAGATATGTTAGCTGTAGCTTTACAACTGCTACCTTCTCATCCTCGGGGGTCTTAGTCGCATCCAAGATGGCCTCAAAATCCTTGAGCCAAGAATCTGCTGAAACTGCATCATCAGTGCCGAGAAACTTAGTTGGACACAAGCGACTGACGTTGGATGCCGAGTTGAGACTATAACGTCCACTGGTCTTGAGCGCTACTCTAACTCTCTGACAAAGAGTTGTGTTAGTTTGTTCCTGTCCTTGCTGATACTTTTGGCAAAGCTTGACCACTTGTTGCTGTTGTTGGAGTTGTTATTGCTGTTGTACCATTATCATGGCTTGGATTATCCCTAACATGGCCTGCGAGCTTGTCTGCCCTAGTTGTACTAGAAGAACTGATGGTATTGTCTGGGTTCACTGGGTTGGCTGGGTTGGCTGAGCTGGTATGAATGGTGGAGCGGACTGGACTGGCCGTCCAGAAAAGATTGGTGGAACTAATTGTGCTGATTGGACTTGAGTGACTGGCGGAGCCAGCGGATGGAGATCTACTGACACTTGCCCTTGGTTCAATGGCGGGGCCTGATCCTGGCCTATTACTGGATCTACTTGTGGTGCAACGGAACCCTCAGAAAGAGGAGCAAGTGGGGTATCCTTGAATGATAAGGACACAAGTCAATCAATAAGAGACGGGAATGGAACAATTATGTCAAGCAAGTTTTTAATTCAAGGGAAATGGGAAGGTGCAGGTTCAGGTAGAGTTCAATCAAAAATAAGTAAATTATTGAGATACTAATAAGATAAGTCCCCCCTCCCCCCATAAATCTAAAAAATGGACTTGCATGGGCCACCACTAAAACTTTGTCACGCCCCACTTCCAGAATACTGGGTAAATACGAGGACTGACATGGCCAACCACACCTTGCAGAATATCGAAGTATGCCGCAATGTGCTATGGTTGTCTAGAAGACAAATGAGTGGACTCTAACATTCTATGACGTCAGTCCTAAGGCCGACAAATCCTAGTATCTCAATCCATCAATAATAATTTTAAGAGTATATCATACATGAATGTAAAGAGGCCTCCCAAAATACATACCACATGTGATCATAAAATTAGTGAATATAAAATGTTGCACTAGCAGAGTATAATTATATGTGATCAAATATATCAACCATGGTCTAATATATACATCACGTTGACCGTAGTTTCAAAAATATAAGGAGCTAACTCTGCCCCCTTACTGACACCACAAATCGAGAAATCAAAACGAGGGGTGGAAGAAAGAAACCTACTCGCGAGCTTCGGCCGCAGTCCTACGAGTGCGAGCCATCTTGCTGGAAGTACGGGTGATCCTGGTTCTCTTCGGATAAATCTGGCCAAGCAAAACCAGTGGGGTCAGAACCCCAAGCAACAAGTACCACAAATGAGCTCAAGATGGTAGACACAACATATTATAACATTAGCAGAAAAGAGACCTATATAAAAATAAATACGGGTCGAGACTTATACGGTACCAATGTACTTGTCTCGATAAAATAACTATAAGGACTGGTGCATTGCTAACAAACTAACTATAAAGAAAGATAAGGCGACGAGCGACAAAAGGGCATAGGAACTACTCTGGATCAGGACCACAACCCTTAAACCAAATAAGGACCGGGGTTGTAGACTTTCACCCGAGCAGAACTTTGCACTCTAACCACTCGCCGAAAGAAAATAGAATATAACAGAGCGAGCTTGTCAGACAAGGCAAACAACATATCACGGCCAAACATGCCTACGACTTGCTATAATTAACTAATTAGGGTTATCACAAACCTAGTTACTAACAAATGCATATTTTTAAGAATATCGCTACCACCAACATTACAGTCAACCCGATGGCTAAGGGTACGCTTGTAATTGAACTAATCACATTACACAAAATATAACTTGTAACTTGTCACAGATAAACATAAACTTGATCTTAAAATCATAATTTTATCTAATGGCATAAAATTGAATGTAAACTTATATTATAATAGAACATTGCATATAAACTTGTATTGTGAACATAAACTTATATATAAAATTATTTTGTAAGTGTCGCAGCACATCACAGATCTTGTAACCACTTTATGCAACAAATTATATGAGTACCACGGTACATCACAAAGTCTTGTATGTACCGTGGCATGTGTAAACTTGGTAGGTCATGGGGACCTTGCCTAGCAGGGTTGGCCCATGCCTCATGGGGCCCTTGGAGATCAGGGTAGCCGATAGCGCAATATTCTTTCCTCCCAATGGTCTAGGTGAAACTTATCTTGTCTAATAATTATCAATTTATTCAAGTTCTCGAGTCGTTGACACTCAAGAAAGTTCTTGGGATGACGAGTTACGGGTACGAGCTATTCACGAGTTATCACTGGCAAACTTATCGTATCCGCGATACGCGATACATTGGACAATACTCACACTCGATTGTCCGATGCCAAATGCAATAGGTTAACATACAGAACAATTTCTATGGTGTCTTGAGGGTCAGAACATGTGTTATATTATAAGAGCACGACATCCAACTATATAGTACACAAAGAAATATTCCAAGCAAAAATAGAAGGAACGCATGATAAAACCAGGCGCATGAAAAAGTTGGCCATATATGCGATCTGGATTCATGCAGGGAATAAAAGGAATGTGGGACACAGGGAATGCAAGGCGAATGGGATGCATGGCACATGCAGGACGCATGGGATGCAGAGCGTATGCAGGACGCATGAGATGCAGGGCGCATGGAATACAGGTTGCATGCAGGACCCATGGGATGCAGGGCGCAGTCATGCGCCCAAAAAGATAGACGCATGTTGGAAGGGTGCATAAAGCTGGGCCGCATGGAACTCCTTCGTCCCAAAACAACACGAACTCCATGAAAAAAGTTTAAAAAAACCCCAAAACTTGTTTTCTTTATAAAATCTTCATTTTAACTCCAAATCAAGTGAATCAAAAGCCAAAATACTCGAAATGAAGTGCTCCATCACATAGAACAACTAAATTTTGAAGATACCAAGTTTTAATAGATCAAAACCAAGAAAACATATGGAACGCATAAAAAAATTAAACCTTGAAACTCAGATCTACTCCAAATCATCCATCAAAACCCAAAACTCCAAGAACTAAATTAGATGAGAACATCAAGGGGAACATTTTCTATCAAATACATTTTAAATTTACATAATATAAATAAAATCTAAAATTTTTTGGCTTTATCATTTGAGCAAGATGTACTTGCTTGAAGTGGCTTCTTAGCCTCTACCTCTCACAGTCCATGTGATCACAACTCTTCTAGTAATTGACGACAATTTAACTAGATATATACTAGGTAAAGCAAGAAACTTGTGATAATAAACCCTAAGACAAAGTACTTGTAACTCTTTCACACACACACACACACACACAGATATATATAACTTAATAATAATAATATATATATATATATATATATATATATATATATATATATATATAACTTTTATATCATTTAAGTTATTTATTAATAAGTAAACCTACAAATTATAACCTAGATTAATAATTAAGAAATAAATAGTTTAATATTTAACTTAATAATAAAAAATAAACTTACATTTTTGTTAATTGCCTCTTTGGATTAACTAGGTACAAGAACCGTACCCTCAAGTCCACATATTTAAACTATTATCCATGTAAGTATATACCTTACCTTTGTTACAGTATTTTTTATGCTTTAGTATCCGATATTATTTTTGGACTTTTTTTTACATTTGAGGTTGACCCCTCTCTACATCCGCCTCTTGTTGTCACTTTGTTGTTCTTCAAACTTCAAATCTAACTATCATATATAACTTAAATTTGACGATTACACTCCCTTCTTCTCTATTGATATATAGCCGTTTTTTTCGAAAAGAGAATGATTAAATGGCTTCAGCTATAACAATGATTTCACCGAGAACTTGTTATCTACCTTCCGAAAAATTATTAGGTGTGCCGGACGCAATCTATCCTTCACATGCTAACCATTAGATTACCATAATATACAATCTAACGGTTGAAAATATGGAGGGTGCACTGTGTCCGATCTATCCAATAATTTCTTCTAATTTTCTCAGTTATATATAGAACTGTTTCTTCCTTGGTATCCTTTCAAAGACTTAATGAACGGCGCAAAAAAGAAATGTTTATTTATCTCTACTCCATGTGGGCGGCATCTCAATTAGCACTGAAACCCAGCCCACGAAAGGAAGGACCTCCATTATCATCTCCATTATCTTTTACGATGCAATAATTTTAAATGAGCTACTAAAGGTCAAAGTTACAACAGACATCAAGAATCTATAGCCAAGACATTAATAAGGTGGATCACACGTCTACCATGTTCCGAAAGTATTGAGCAGGAAGAGGCGCAGAGTGAATCATAAAATTCCTACCAGCTCACTCCACTACACTGAAGAATCCTTTCCTATTGATCCATTCACTCATGTAAAAATATAAGTTAATGACTTATATTTTGTTTATAGATTCCTATATTTCATGTGCATCTATATAGAGTAAACGAAATATGAGCTATATGTTCATATTCCTACATGAGCCAGTGGACCAATATGAATAGATTTCTATATCCGGTGTGCACTAGTACACTCAATTCCTATTGGTCCACATATGCATTAGTTCATGTAGGAATATGAACTCATATTCCTTTTTTTCTATATATATATATATAAATAAAGAGATAGCCATAGGCTCATATTCCTACATGAATCAATATACATGTGGATCAATAGAATTCTATTGGTCCACATGTGCATTGGCTCATGTAGAAATATGAGCCAATAGCTTATATCCCGTTTACCCATATATATATATAGGAGAACGAAATATTGCAGAAAGACTTATTGCATTATTTATTATACTAAGTAATTTCAGTCACACATTTTTTTTTGAAATATGCGGTTATAAAGTATGCTAACGTCGTGGCAGCAACTTTATAGAATAATATATGACCACACATTTCAAAAAATGTGTAGTTGAGTTTGCTTGGTACATACATTATTGTTTGTTACAATATTGTGTCCCATATATATATATATATATATATATATATATATATATATATATATATAATTTTGTATTTTGACAGACTTATTATTCTATATATGTAGCATATATAGTTTCCAACAGAAACCAACATCTATATGCATTTATGTATTTGATAGATATAAAAATCTTGTGTCGTGTGTGAGAAATGTTAAATTGGTCATAGTCTATTATTGTGCCGCTACGTGAAAGATTTTTGGCCAACTAGAAATTTGGTTTAAAATCACAGTCCATGAAACAAAGGGGACATACAGATTCTAATAGGAAGATTCGTTACTTTCCGAACATGGTAGAGGTTGTGTGTGAGCTCCCACCTCTTGATGTCTCTTGTAACTTTGACATTGTTGGCCTATTTTTCTAGCTCATTCAAATTATTGCATCGGAAAAGATAATAGAGACGATAATGGTGGTGGTCCTTCGTGGGTTTGGTTTCAGTGATATTCGGTGATTTTGAACAATTTTATTATTTATTCTATTTATATGCTCACCAAAAATATATAATTATAACTACTAATACTTTGCTATTTTTTTTTTTCTCACCTGTGTTTATTTTATATTTCTTCCAAACTATGACTACTTTTTCGGTAAATTTTAAAAATCTCTCTCTCATACTTCCATCCAAGCGTTTCTATTATTTTACGTGTTTCTATTATTTTGATCAAATATGGACTTATACATCTTGATCGAGACGTAGACTGGATGGGAGTTTTCACGTTCGGAAACATTTTGTTTATATATGGATATATAGATAATTTTATTTGTGTAAAAAAAATTTCAGAACCGTTCGTTAATGAATTACCAAGCATGAGTTGGACTGATTTAAAAACCGCTACCTAAAACCACCAAAAATCGAACTCCTCATAACCGTTCATAACTGGTATTCTAAAAATACTTCATAACCGCTACTCCTACAATTGCCAAGTAGAACCTGAGTGAAATAGTAAACATGTCCACTAGTTTTTGTGGGTGAACAAAAATAGACTCAAACATGGATACCAAGGAACAAACAATCCTAAAGGAGGCATATAAAAAATTAAAATAATGCTATTCATCCCTCCAAAGTATCCTTCCAAAACATCTCTTCTTGTGTGATAGCTGACGTGATGGTTAATGTGACAGCTAACATGACATATTTTAAAATTAAAATTAATATTAACATTAATATTAAAATTAACATTACTAATATTAGCATTAAAATTAACATTAATAATAACATAATTATTTTTTTGAGCATTATTTTTTTTGGGTTAAAATTTATCATATCATTTATCATGTTAGATGTCATCTAATAATATTTAATATGTCACGTCAGTTATCACATTAAAAAAAAAAAAAAAATTTAGAGGGACACTTTGTATGGATGAATAACATTACTAAAAAAAAATGACAAGAAATCATTGTTAGAGATGGAAGTTGATTTAAGTGGGAACTTTCAGCATTTCATTCCTCCGCATTGAAATCTTTGTGATCAGCCACCGCACTTGGATTCTTGCGGTTGGTTACCTACCTGCGGGGGCAAATGGTAATAAATAAGGTATAGAACCTGTGGAGTTTATCTAAACCATGATATCAAATCAGGTATACAAATATATTTTAGCAATACCAAGTACATGAAATATTTGAGACTTCTTTTGTGTCAAACCTATTCGGTTGTTAAGACCGGCTAAGCCAAACAATTAAGACTTCGTACTTTGACAACCCGTTCTCTTAGGACTAGAGGTGAGCATTATTCAATTTTGGACCAAAATTCGAACCGAACAACCGAATATCTTATTCGGTTTGGTTTAAAAAAAATTTGGTACGATTTCGGTTTTGAAAATACTAAATTTTTTTATTCGTTTTCGGTTTTGGATTTCGGATTCGGTCTAAAACCGAAAACCGAATAAAATTTATACAATTATGTAAATATTATAATTATATACATATTTTTTGATTAAAATGTGTATATTTTGAAAATAACAATTCTATGTATATGTTTTTAAGTCCAACTTTGGACACAACTTTATAATATAACAAATGTGTGTATAAAATTATAATTTTTAATATAATTTAACTACAATTCTAACTTTGGATATGATCTATTAAACAATAGCAATAGTCCAACCGAACAAATCGAATAGCTTATTCGGTTCGGTTTGATTTCGGTTTTAGCTAATTTCTGTTCGATTTTGGATTTTTAGAATTTCGATTTTGACTATTTCGATCGGTTGAAACCGAATGTCCACCCCTACTTAGGACAACCCTCCAGACTGTAACCCTACAATAGTTCGGGGTCGTGGATGACCCTCCAAGATTGGCCCACATTAAAGATAAAGGGACAACCAAAATTATCTCAAGATAGGACAATCCAACTCCCGGTCTGGCCCTACAAATGATAGTGTTGATAATGAAAGGCTTGTGATAAATGCACTACAAAGTAGACTCACGGCTAGCCCAGTATTGGTGCTAGTCCAGTTATAAATTTTTTTTACTCAGGATAGTCCAAATTTTACTAGCGCTGCCCACTCTCTTCACCTCCCTCCTCCTGCTCCCCCTCCAGCTCCTCCACCGCTCGCCGCCGTCCCCGCGCTGCAGCGATCCCGTCCTCCACCGCTCGCCGCAGCCCCCACCGCTCACTGCCGCTCCCATCCTCCACTGTGCGAGCGCCTCCGCCTCCCCCCGCCTCCCCTCCCCTCCCCCACCTCCTCCTCCTCCTCCTCCTCCTCCTCCGCCTCATCCCTCTTCCGGCCTCCACGCAGCCCAGTCCTCGTGTCACCTCGCGTAGCCCTCTCTTTCGGACTGTCAAAATTTTGACAGTCCTACCAATTGAAACGACTGTTAAAATTTTGGCAAATCCTAAAAAATTAACATATATTTTTAGAACTGTCAAAATTTTGACAGTTCTACCAATTGATAGGACTGTCAAAATTTTGACAATCCTGATTATAAAAAAAATCAATAGAAAATGGACAGTCCGATAAATAATTTTTAAAAATGACAAACTTATAATTATCAATAATAAAAATTTGTACTGTTCCAAATCACTTTTGCAGTGATCAAGAGCCTAATGAAAGTTGCAATCTAATTGTTGATTGCGAGGGCCCCAAAAAGCGCACTCAATATATTGCGTCGTGAAATCTTTGGATCGGCATTGGCAGACCTGCTCAAACCTGTACAGGTTATTTTAGATTCTCACAGAAAAAAGAAAAAAGAGAAGAAGAAAAAAAAAAAAACCATGGGGGGAAAAAAAAAAACCCTCTTTCTCATGTACAGAATGTTGATGATGGAACTTTTCTCAAACTTCTACGAAAAGAAATCCTAAAGGATCCAAATCCAAAATTGAAGTCAGCTCTAAGAATCCTTAACTTTTTATGAATTTATCTTGGCTTAGAAGTAAAGTATGCAAATATTCTTGGGATAAAGCCAGTTTTACAACCAAAATTGATTTCAAGTGCAAATATAATAATAGTGGAAATGGACACGGTTTGAATTCTCTCGAATTTTTTTCAATCATAGTCCTTGCAGATCCGATCATCCGTACAAAAAATTTCAAATATTTGCTATCTTTCTCTTTGAATGAGATCTCAATTTTAGCTACGATTTTATTATATATCTTACAACTAGAATTTTTAATTTTTTCGATCCGGTTCTTCCACCACCGTGAATCTTGGTTAGATTTAGACATGATACATTTTTTATTTATTGGAGGAACTCAAGTACTCTCTTGCGGATCCATAAAACTAATTTTCAGAAATCTTTTTTTCTTTGGAAGATATATGACTTCCTAATCCAATAGAATGGATATACATAAAAAAAAAAGAAAAAAAAATTAAAAATGTAATAATAAAGCACCAAATTGGTCCGTAATTGTCCTCTTAGTAAAACTGGTGAATGGAGTCGACTTCTAGACGTGAATTCAATTTTTTTAAAGAAATTATTTATCTCCACGTGGTATATGAAGTATGCAGACAAATCTCCAGCAAATTTTTAAGGAAATGAGATTTTGAGGGTTACAAATTTGGAGAACAAAGATCACGCAGAATAGTTTTGTTTGTTTTCAAAAATGGATTTTTCATTCCCTTTTAAATGAATAGAAAAGGTGTCAATTTGGAAAAAAGACACCCAATTAAAATGATATGATGGTTGGATCGATATATCTCCATAAAATAACAATTAATTTTTCTTGTTTCATATTTTGTAAATTAAAAATACATAATTTTTTTAGAGAGAGGAATTAAGAAAAATTGGGAAGAATTTATCAAAATTTTCTATATCCCATGTGCACAAATGTGCATTAGTACACTCTATTTCTATTGGTCCACAGTTGCATAATTCATGTAGAAATATGAACACTATATATATATATATATATATATATATATATATATATATATATTGTTGGAGTGGGTGGGGTTCTGTCACGCCCCAGTCCCAAAATGACGAGGGACTGAAGATGCGTGGCAATGGCCAGCAGCACGCACCGATGGACAACCCAATTTAATGGATCCATCAGGGCATGCTTAAGCTGTAGTCTAACAGTAAAATGTTACAAGTCTCAGGTATTTCTAATCTCATCCACAGAATAACACAGATTAATGCCAGAAATAATGCAATAGAATAAATAAGCAATCTCAAATAAGTGTCTCGGGGAACAATCCGAGAATATGTCTGGTACATCGAATGCAAATAGACAGGAAATAAAATACTGAAAATGGAAATACTGAGTGTATGAAGCCGGTGCTCAGGAGAAGTCTTCGGCAACTATCTCGTCCTCGGTTCCGGGTTCTGCTCCAAGGAGTGCTCCTGTACCGTACACCTCGGGGTAGATCTCCTCAGCTATACCTGGGGACATTATCCATTCCAGGTCCTCAGGGGACATAGCAAGGTACAGATAATACAAGCCAAAATAATGCAGTGCAGCAATAATGAAACAGCAGGGTAAATATGTAAACCAGCTAAGTGATATGCAAGTGAGAGTTTTAATCATACTCAGGCTGAGACCACTACAGGATCGGTGTTGGAGATACCCATAGCAGTATTTTCTCGAGAGGGCCAGAACTTGTGCCAAAGCTCTGTATCAGAGACTAAGACACCTCCAGATAACAGTATTTACATTATAATCAGCCTTGATATGGTAATACTCTCTCCATCCCATGAAATCTCACGTCACAGTTCCAGAGAATCTCAGGTACAATTCACGCAAGATCGAACTAATACAATGAGTCAGGATAGAATCTAAGCATGTAAACTGTAAATGTCATGAATATGAATCCTATACGGAATCACCATGTATATCTCAGGGAATTCCGTCACATGATTAGTGTCAGGTGTCCTGGGTTGAGCAGTTAAACAAGTTTACATATGAATCTACAAGAAATCAAGTAAAATACTATAACCAGAAATATCTGAGAATTGGCAAGCTTTACTTGTCCACTGATGCAAAACTAAGTCCAGGAAATAGGTAGCAAAGCTGCAAGTTTTGGCGAGGTACACTTGCCCGCTGTTGTATAAATAAGTCAAGGAAATAGGTAGCAAGGCTGCAAAGTTTTGACGAGGTACACTTGCCCGCTGTTGTATAAATAAGTCAAGGAAATAGGTAGCAAGGCTGCAAGTTTTGGCGAGGTACACTTGCCTGTGGTTCCGGCTATGTTTGCAGTTCTGACTTCAGCGAGAATTGTAGGCGGTACTCCGATTGCTAAAATAAACATCACCATCAGATCCAGAAAATATCAATCAGCTAGAAATGCCTGTCCTTGGGTCCAATTTGGAGACAAGGACAAAAACGACAGTTTCGGGTCAGAACGGGGTCCACATGTGGGCCCGCTTTGCACCGAAAACGCGTCCGGGTCAAAGGTCTCCAAATTCACCAAACTCAGTGTCAACAGGTCAGAAACGCTGATACGAACCCAACGGAACTTTCAGAATTGAATTCCGATGAGCCGATCACAAAATCGCCCGTCGAGCGGGGCCTGTGGGGCCCACGACACGCGATTTCGTCAACGTTCTCAGAATCGAACCAAACTTGGGTCACAGGACCAGTGTATCGCTACGAGTCCGATGGCGCAAGTTTTGTTTCAATCCGACGTGTGTACACAAAGTTAGGGTGAAATGCCGAAAAGTCGGATACGGGGCGATGTCCGCGGATACGCGTTGATCCCGGTGTGCACGCACACCCGAATCGACTTCTGCGAAATCTCACACGTCTGTATCGACGACGCGCACGTATCTGTGAAGACCGCACGCGACCAAGTCGTCCCGTTTGGCGGGGCGTACTCAGTTCCGGGGTGAAATATGGTCTAGTTTTTCCTGTTTTTGGATCGCGGTGTGCGATCACCACAGGACGCGATGCCCCGAACAGTTTGTCCGGACACCGAGAGGGTCATACAGGCTTCGCAACGCAATTTACGGAATCGAAATCCGAGCTACGAGCAAGAAAATACACGCACCTGAACAGGGCCCGAAAACCGGGGTCTGAATCGTGTCCGACACGTGTCCGACACGGTCGGACACAGAAAATCGAATTTAGGGTTAGGGTTTGGATTTCAGGCGGGCACGCAGCGGAGGGCGGCGGCTGGACTGCGGCGGAGGGGCCGGGGGCAGCGCGGCGGCGCGCTGGGGACTCGTCGGCGCCGGAGACGAGCGGGCGGAGGCGGCGCGGGCGGAGGGAAAATGAGGAGGAGGCGCTGGAGTCGGGGAGGGGAGGCGGTCGAGGGGATGGGCTGACGGCGCTGCGGTGGCGGTCCGGTGGCATCGACGGGGAGGGGAGCGGCGTGCGGCGCGGCTTGAGGTTGCCGGAGGATGGCCGGGGTCGGTGGGGGAGATCGGAGGAGGAGGAAGAGTTTATATAGGGAGAGAGGAGGCTGGGGGGGCCGAGATGGGCGGAGCGAGGGGGCGGAGAAGGCGGGGAGAGGTGGACGTGGCCGGGCGGAGCTGCGCCGGCGGCGGAGGCGGCGCGGGACGCGGGGAGAGGGAGAGGGTCGTGGGGGGTGCGGGTTCGGGCCCGGGCGGATCGGGTCTGGCGGATCCGACCCGACCCGGTAGGGGCTGGGCCGGGTTCGTGGGCCGCGGGCTGGGTAATGGGCCGGGCTGGGCTTGGTTATTATAATAATAATAATAATAATAATAATCAGTAATAAATAAATAAATATTTAAATAATTTTAGGTGTTTAAAAAAATAGGTCTGGGGCCCGATAAATTCCAGAAAAATTGTCCTAAGTCCAGTTTTTTCATTTTACACCAAAAAATATTATTTTTATAATATTTTAATATTGTTTATTATCATTTAAAAAATTATTTAATAATTAAAACCCTGTTTTTAAATTACAGAAAATTCCCAGAAAATTTCTGAAAATTGTAAAAAATCCAGTTTTAAAATTTTAAAAAAATCAGGGGGTTTACAGGTTCCCAAGTGGAAAATACCCCGGAGTATCATTGAGTATTTCTACATATAATAGGAATACCTTAATTTATTTGGATTGGATATTTTTAAATATAATAGGAATATCTCAATGTATTTGGATTGAATATTCCTACATATAATAGGAATATGTCAATGGATTTGGATTTGGATTGGATATTCTTATCTATAATATGAATACTAGTTTTGAGTTTGAGGCTATATATATAGGTGTCTCCTGGCCCTAAAATAACTCACTCTCTCTAAAAAAATAAAAAAATAGCAACAAGGAGAGAAAATGAGGCAAGAGTGACATTGCAACATTGGAGAGGAGAAAGAAGAATTAGAGACCGTTTCGAAGAAGGAGATCAGTTTCGGGTATTTCTCATTGTCTTTCTTCTTCGTGGTTATATCTATTTTCTATTCCAAAATAGTTGGGGTGATCCATTTGGATCGGTGAGAAGTTTGTAGGGAGTCGGTGTATTTCTTATTCCATTAGTGGAGGCTTTTCAGGGTTGGAATCCGATCGTCCCGTGATTTTTTCCGCAAGGGTTTTCCACGTCAAAAATCTCCGTGTCTGCGATTTGTGTTTGGCATTTTTTATTTGTGCGTTTTGCTCGGTTCTCTCGCAAGTACTCTCTGGTTTGGGAAACAGTTTTCGCACTTTCGTTCCCATCAATGTGGTATTAGAGCCAGGTTCTGGAATTTCAGAAGGGTGTCAGGAGTTGATAGGCAAACCAGGGAGGGGAGATGGACGCGAAGCCGGTGCACATGGTAAACCTGAACGGTACCAACTATCATTACTGAAGGAGCAAGATGAAGGATCTGCTATTTGTCAAGAAGCTGAATCTACCGGTATTTGCTTTCGAGAGGCCCAGTGACAAATCCGAAGAGGACTGAAATTTCGAGCATATACATGTGTGTGGGTACATCAGGCAGTTCGTTGACAAGAACGTGTACAACCATGTTGCCAGTATTGAGCACGTGAGGATACTATGGGATAAGATAGAATCTTTGTATGCGAAGAAGACCAGAGTAAATAAATTATTCCTGATCCGGATGATGATGGGTCTGCGGTATAAAGATGGGGTGTCTATTATGGATCACTTGAGTGAGTTCCAGGGCGAGGTTGACCAGCTATCCTCGATGAGAGTCAAGTTCGACGATGAGGTTCAGGGACTGTGGCTGCGGTGTACATTGCCAGACTCGTAGGAGACCGTACGAGTGTCTATGATCGCTTCTGCTCTAGAAGGCGTGGCCAGTCTAGAGTTTGCCAAGAGCGGGGTGCTTAATGAAGAGATGCGGAGACGTTCTCAGGGCACTTCATCCACATCCAACTCAGAGGCGTTTGTTTCAGAGAGCCGCGAAAGGGGTAAAAGCAGGGGTCCAGATGGTGGCAGAGATAAAAGCAGGAGAAGGTCCAAGGATCGGTACGAGGACTCAGAGTATTACCATTGTGGCAAGAAGGGCCACATCAAGCGGAACTGTTTCGCTTGGAAGAGAGAGAAGAATGGCGACAAGGGAAAGCAAAGTGAGAACACTACATCGGCGGCCTTGACATATGGAGGCGACATGATCATTGTAGGTGATGAGGTAGTTATGAACCTCGCCTGCGATGACAACTTTTAGCTGGTGGACTCAGGTGCTTCAGCGCACGTATCTCACAATAGGGCACTATTTGATACATACACAACATGCGACTGTGGAGTGTTGAAGATGGGCAATGGCGATGTATCGAAGGCGTTTGTCATTAGAGATGTGCATTTGAGGACAAAGACAAGTGCAATTCTTGTTCTCAAAGATGTCTGTCATGTCCCTGCTATCCGTTTCAACCTGGTGTCGGTTGGAAGGTTGGATGACGAGGGTTTCTTCAGTCTCTTCAGGAATAATCATTGGAAGCTTTCCAGAGGTTCGATGGTGATTTCCAGAGGAAGCAAGAGGTCTGGACTCTACTATATGGAAGGGAGCACACAGGGGGTACATGAGGTTAACGCAGCTACTGATGCGTCTACTGAGTTGTGGCACAGACGGCTCAGCCATATCAGCCAGAAGGGGATGAGCTACTTGGTGAGCAGGAAGGTGATTCCAGGGATAAAGTCTACAAAGTTGGAGAAGTGCATGCACTGTTTGACAAAGAAGTAAAATATGGTATCTTTCCAAAGTCACCCAAGTTCAAGGAAGCCAGCGTTGCTCGAGTTGGTTCACTCGGATGTCTGCGGTCCTATGAAGGTAAAATCCATTGGTGGTGCTTCTTATTTTGTAGCATTTATCGATGACTGTTCCAGGAAGGTTTGGGTTTATACCTTAAAGACCAAGGATCAGGTGCTGCCCACTTTCAAGGAGTTTCTGGCCTCTGTTGAAAGGGAGACGGGAAAGAAGCTGTTTTGTGTTCGGTCGGACAATGTTGGCGAGTATATCGGTCCCTTTGATGCTTATTGCAGAGAGCAAGGGATACGACACCAGAAGACTCCACCCAAGACACCACAGCTCAACGGTGTAGCGGAGCGGATGAACATGACGCTAATGGAGAGGGTGCGATGTTTGCTGTCAGAAGCAAACTTGAAAGACAGCTATTGGGGTGATGCACTTTACACAGCTACTTATGTTATTAATTTATCTCCTAGTTCTCCTTTTCAGGGTAATGTGCCTGAGAAAGTATGGTACGACAAAAAGCCGTCATACAATCATCTGTGAGTGTTAAGTTGTAAGGCCTTCGTGCATGTACCGAAGGACGAGAGATCCAAACTTGAGCCAAAGATGAGACGATACATCTTTGTCGGCTACGGTCGGGATGAGTTTGGATATAGACTCTACGATCCAGTGGGAAAAAAGCTCTACAGAAGCAGGGACGTCGTATTCGTTGAGGATCAGACCATGACCAACACTCAGGATTCTGAGATGCCTTCTGAGGCTGAGGAATTGCCTGAGTTAGAGTTATTTTGCTTCGAGCAGTTTCCAGAGAACATTACAGAGGATCCAGTTATGAGAAGCTAGTACATGGAGTTGCTCCCAACCTTGATCATCATCCTGCTGATGGTGGTCAGGGTGACCCTCAGGAGGATGAGAATGCCGAGGAGGCAGTTCTTGGAGGGGAGGAGGCTGTAGATATACAGCCAGCACCAGTAGTTCCGTTGAGGAGGAGTGATAGAAAGCGTCGACCATCTACGAGATACTCACCGGGTGAGTATGTGCTACTGACTGACAGAGGAGAACCCGAAAGTTTCGCAGAGGCTGTGGAAGACGAACACAAGCAGGAGTGGATGGAGGCTATGCAGGAGGAGACACTACCAGAATAAGTCAAATTAGCGACGTAAAGAAATGTCGCTAGATGGCAAAAAAATCTCGCTAAATAATTTTAGCAACGTCAGTAGCGACGTTTTGGTGAAGTCGCCTTTAAGCTAGTCGCTGACAGGAAAAACGTCGCCAAACGTCGCTATTTTGACATTTTTAGTGGCGTAGATGCGTCGCTATATTAGTGACGTTTAGCGACGCAATGTTGCTAAATTAACGACGTGTATTTTTGTCGCTATATGTTGCTAAATTAGCGACGCGGATATCGACGTTTATAGCGACGTATTTAGCGACGTATATAAACATCGCTAAACATCGCAAAATGTCGCTAAAAATGTTGCTAAAGATACTGAAAAAATAAAAAAATGAATATTGAATTATTTTTAAACCATTCTTCCTGCAGTTTATTAATTCATAATTTGTACAAATAGATCTGGAGTAACCCTCCGTTGAATTTGCTGGGTTCGCCGACCCCCTTCGATTGAACACTCAATACCGGTAAATTAACATACATTTAATATGAATAATATAATAAAATTTGAAGAAAACAAAATATTGCGATTACAAACCGAATCAGTAGAAAATCTCGTCATAAAGAATACAACAAATATCCACACAACTGAGTCTGAAAGCCTCGTCCTAAAGAATACAAGAAATAATGTCTGAATGCCTCAAAAATAAAGAATATTCATAAATGACCAAATATCATAGGTCTGAAACACAAACAATCAATAAACAGTCCTAACTAGGACTACTGCGGATCTGCAGGAGGATGACCACCGGCGCGCATGAGGGATAAGAACAGATCATACTGCTCCCGTAAAATCGACACTGATGTCGATGGAGAAGGCAGTGACTTCGGTGGAGTCTGTGTCGATGTAGGCGCACCAGGAGGACGTATCTGCTCCAACTCTGTTAGTCGCTGGTTGTGTAAAACCCTCTATTTTAAAAATATTATATTTATTTAATTAATCATTGAATTTATTTATATTATTTTTTAGTTAATTAGAAAATAATATTTATTGATTTAATTACCTAGGTAAATACTCGTTTAGAATTATTGCACAAAAACTATTATTTTATTTTAGGAATCATTGAAGAAGAGTGATAGAATTTTTTAGAATTTATTTTGGGTACAAATGTTTTTTTAGATACCTCAAATATATGTGTGTAAATAATATATAGCTATTAAATATAATAATAATAATAATAATAATAATAATAATAATAATAATAATAATAATAATAATAATAATAATAATAATAGTAGTAATAATAATAATTTCAGTAATAGTAATAATAATGTTAAAGAAAAAAAAAGATAATAAGCAAAAAGGAAAAGAAAAGAAAATCTTATAAACCCTAATCACTAAAATCCTTAAACAAATCCCTTAACTAATCTAATTCCTAAACCCCTAGGCCCAAAGCACCACCCCAACCCATCTGTCAATGCCCCGATCTCCCGCAGGCTAATCGGCCGTCCCCGCTGGGTACGAATCACCGTGCCAGCGCTCCCGCGGGACGATCGCTTAAGATCCATCCGGGCGTGATGCCGCACGAGCGTGAGCCGTGCCCGTGCAAGGCCGTGGTTCATTGGCTGGCGGTAAGAGTTCTAAGCCGAGCTCCTGTAGGGCCAAGTCTGGATATCCTTTGCCTCAAACGAGTATTCTCGCCTGAGCAAAGCGAGTCGGGACATTGCACTTTTGCCGTTTGAATCGGCAGTCCGCTTGAGCGGAACAGGGTGTTACATCATACACCACTCAGAAAAAGTCTCGTCCTCGAGACTTAATGAGGGCATGACGTACTATCGCATTATGGAATCTATCCAAGCATAGCAATCGGTACCACTAAATCCAATTGGACACAATCCCCTACTCGTTCCTTACGCCGTGTCGTGTGTATGCCGAGTTAGTCTCATTGCGCCTTAGCGCGGGACATGTTGCTTAACGTGGAGTACGTCTTTAATCGATCACGAATGATCTAGGGATGAGGCAAACTTATACAAGTCGTTATACTTGTTCAGGCGGATATTCACTTGCACTAGCATTTGAGATCAGCATATCGCGAGTCTGGATCGTGCACATATTCGAAGCGCTTCAAGCATATACATGTCAACCAACTCAATGATAGCGAAGTCTTAGCACTCGAGTTTCACATCTCATTTAGTCTTGGATCGTGCATGTCACGCCCCGGCCTCGCAGGGCCGTTCGTCCTCGCTTTGGTCCCTACGGAACCGATCGTCCTCACACAGGCGTGATGTCGTGCAAGCCTAAAATACGCTTGCACAAGGCCAAAGCTTTGATACAAGGGCAAGTAAGCTATTCAATACTGAAAGCAGCGGCACATAACATTGCAGAAAAGTAAAGAACACAATGGCACAAGAAAACATGCTCTTTTATTGATATTCACAAGTGTTACAAGCGGCGCTTGGCCGAGGTTACAATTCGCTCAAGCACTCTTTCTCTCGATTACAATGACACCGTTCCATACATTATGTCCCTCTATACATAAGCAACTCAAAGAAATCTCGATACGGCTTAAGGCATCGACTCCAGATTTTCGGTTCCTTGGGATGAGGCACGACTATCGCTTCCTCGGACGATCAGGCATCTGAGAACAAGCAAACTGTTGGTGGGTCAGTACTTTTATAAGTACTAGTGAGATAAAACAACTGAACAGAAGCTACACCCCCTGAAACCCACACTAAGTAATCATGTGGCAAAACATTGCATTACTAGTGATCTTACTAGTTTTACCTAAGTTCTTTTCATGCAGCTCAGAACTAGTCAGATTACATCTTTTTGAAAACACAAGTTGAAAACCAGTTTTGCATATTCGATACTCAAGCATTCAAGCAACTATAAGGGACAGTGTTCTCATCGTGCAGTGCGCAGCATGTATTGTGCAATCAATCTAACTCTTGGGGCAAAACTTATCTAGCAAATTGATCACCTCAATTCATAGCAAGCATATCAAGTGGACTATCATTCACTCAATTAATTAAGGCAACACATCTATATGATTTCGGTCCCCGAGAAACTCAGGATTGGCAGCGGTAATCCAGCTATCCAATGACTCACATACTGGTACTATTAGCAGCTGTGACCAAGGTTCAGCTCTGCACTAATAGCCATTGTCCAACCGATGCGAATACATGTAGAACTAACAGAAACTCAACGATGCAGACAAAATGAACAAGCAGGCTATACATAAACTCATTTTATTTCTTACCCACGGCCGAGCGGCTATCCCTGCAGCAGGCACACAAGTTAGCAACAATTTGCATAACATAATGTATACAGTTCTCTAGTTTCCTGTCCGTTCCTGCATCAAACAGTTAGGTATGCAAGAAGGCTAGCCTAGCATGTGCCCTAACTATATGATGGTCCCCTCAACGGGATTAGCAGTTGGGATATACAAGCCCATATCACTAATAGACGGGTCTACCCTCCCGTAAGTAAGGTTTTTAAGCCTCAGGGTATCTAGATCTCTCATAGGACGAACAATTCCAGTGCCCCAGGAACGCCCGAGAGATGACCTTGTGCACAAGTTGTCCTGACCAAATGCGTGAATGCAAGCTCCTATCAATACCAGATGATGCACATAATCCAGAACAAGCAAGAAAACACATCTATCAAGTCCATATAGCCGAAGCTCACTCTCTCAATACACTTGCCTAATAGCCACACCCCCCATAAGTAAGGTTTTTAAGCCTCAGGGTGGACTATTAGTCTAGATGCACAAGTTTACGCCATTCACCAAGTTCTATCTCGATACAAGCAATCAATGAAGCATGTTCAAGCAAAGATAACTCATTAAACAAGTAACAAGCAAGAACAGTTCTTATAACTCTAGCATGCAATTCTATCTCTTTGGACAAGCATTCAAGTATTCCCAGTATAGCATACGATATCAAGAATAAGTGCAAGCAATCTTTTACTCTTTGTTATTAGCATGGCAGGGTTCGTTCAATAGCGGTGTCCGTGTGACTAAGCATGCAATAATTCTCATACTCAGGACTAGCATGGCAAGGTTCTATCTCATTTCAGACAAGCATTTCCAGTTCTCGAGTTAAGCAAGCAAGCAGATTTGTTTCAATGACAAACTATGTGAGTTCTCTTATTAGGCATGCTGAGGCAGTTCTATCCTTTCTTCTTATAAAACAATCTTCTTAAGCAAATAACCATTCAAAAACTCAGATTCATTATTAAGTCGTGCAAGAATCAGAGAATGCGGTTCTGCCCACTCACATTGATTAATCGGTCGAAAACTCTCTGAGAAGACTTCCGTTCGAGCAAGCAAGACGATATCACTTGTACATAGTGCCTACGCAGAGCGGGGCACTACAGTGCACACGTTCAAGGCGTCCCTTAAACATATGCATTCAACCAAACTTAGAGATCGTGAAATCGGACAAGCTACTTGCAAAAATCTCAAGGATTCTTGTCTTACTGAATCACGAGGATACCTTCCGATTGGGTCAATCAAATTCCATATTATTTTCTTTCTAACTCAATCTCATACATTTTGTACTACTGTTAAGCATGATCTATTCGGTTTACCGACTAGCATTCATCCGCTCGGGTCAAACTTAGCACGTGTTTTCGTTCCCAAGTCTAACCCTAAGTTTTTGCTGCCCCAGTCTATAGCTTATTCAAGAAATATGGTAAAGTCGGTAACACAGGTTCATTCACTCTGTACAGGCTTGTCTGCCTAATTACTAGGTCAGCTCACAAGTCATAGGTACAGGTTCAAGCACGCGATTCATCGTGCAAATTCGTCGTACGATGCTCGCCCCAATTCCTAGGGTCAAACCATTGTTCCTTTGCACGGGATATTCTATCCAAACTCGTTTCACTCAGATTTTTAAACATCGAGCACAGATTTTCCTACACTCAATAACACGTTCGTTTGTATGGGGACGAGTCCGTCCAGTAAAATCCACAATACATCCAAATTGCAGGACAAGTCTAGTGATTTGCATAGTCTATCACTCCAAACATGTTTTGATAGAATTTTTATCCATTTCAAGTTTAAACTATCGAGCCAAGATTCGATTCTAAACCGTTAGTTATAACTTCAATTTGTCCATCCTGATTCATGTATCCGTTCACGAAACCATCAAGCGTGATTTATTTCAGGTTCTATGCTAACTTATTCAATGAAACATTTCCTATCACTTGTATTTCAAATTCGTCCTATCGTGTTGAACCAAAAGTTAAGATGATATATTAGTTTGTCATGTCTCGGTCTCCCGTAAGTTCGATCACCCTCGTCGGACGCGAGATCATCACGCCAATGCTCCCGCTGGATAATCATCCTTATCCGGGCGTGACGCATGTACGAGTATAGAGTTACGTTCGCACAAGACAAGAACGTTTGATTGTTATGGCTATCTTCGACACGATTTAGACACCTTATCATTTCTCTTTGCTTCATCCAAGTTTTGTACTCGCATGCAGTGATTATAGTTCGTCTAGCAAAATCATCCAACTTTATTGTTACCGTTCGGTAATTCCATAGTCTTACTCTTTCATTCCTCAAGAAATTAGTTTCAAATATTCAAGTCTAAGTCTTTTCCATTTTTGATACGTTCCATTCATCGAGTTCGTTTGAAATAATCACCGAACATGTTCCCGTGAGTTCGATTATCCCCGCCGTACGTGAAATCACCACGCCGGCGCTCCCAAAAGATAACCGTTTTCGTTGGGACTGGTTTCGAGAGTTATCGTTTTGAACTAGATTTCAAGACCTTTCTTCCGAACTTCAAGCCAAATCCATTTATCGTTCATCTCTTTCATCGAAACACAATATTCTTTTTTGTGCTAACTTCCATTCGAGCGATATTGTATTCAAGTTCAGTCCGGTTATTTTAATCCAAAATTGCTCATACTATTCTCCAAGTTTCCAACAAGTTTTCCTTAACCAAGATATCGATTTTCATCTTCCGTGAATCTCAATTCGACATAAGCCTTATCGTTTATTCAAGACATTATGACATCGTTCATTTCGATTATCGCACGAGACTTATGAATCCGTTTGGACATTTCTGAATGATCCAATACACCACTCAAAATTGAGTCATCCCATTAAATCCACATTCGATAGTCGTCCAAACAAACTATATTCGATTTGTATCACCCGATACGAAATACCGTTGAAACCACTTCCCAAAATCCGAGCATGATTCTCTATATACGCCTAAGCGATAAATCCGAGAATGTTTCTATCAGTCGGCATTCTAAGTCTGACTTGTCTTATTCCTGAACGATATCCCAAATCGTTGTAACTTAGCTTGCACCAAAGAGTCTTGGCGCGCGATACTCTACACAACTTAGCCGAAAGGCTGAGTGCATAGCTAACCGTTCGGACAATATTTGTTTCAACACTAACCAATTGGGCAAACACACATAGGCATTTCAGGTTTGCACATAGTCACGTTTCTAGCACGAGTCTAATCCCGAAGGAACTGGCACAGGTTGGCACAGAGGCCAAATCATATTACAATTGTACAAGCAATCATATCATTCAAATGCACATTTTTGAAAGTATTTAGACTCATTGTTGGATGTAAGAACCCTAATTCTGAAAACCGTATTCCTATATTATTATTAATTATGTAATTTATTATTTATAGTAATTATGAGCTAAAATAGAGAAAATATAATTTTCTATTGGATCAAACCCAAAACCCGCAAACCGTTAACCACCCTTCCCGCGTAAAGTAAGGAGTTAATCAGCAGCAGCTCATCAACCCGCGTATATTTTTCATTGCGCGTAAACAGCAGCAGCAGTAACAAAACTACCGCCTATTTTCTTTCACCGCGCGTAAAACTCCTCAGCAGCAACAGTTCACCCCCGCATAAATTATTCCTTTCACCGCGCGTAAAACCCAAAACACAACCCATTGAGAAAAGAAAATATCAACAGCAGAAGCAAAACCCAATTTTACTTTGCTTTGCTTTCCCACACGTGTAAGCTTCTCATTCTACCACTCCTTAAACACTATTATTACTAAATACCCCTCAACCGAAACCATAACCAATGAAAAGAAAGAAACAACAGCGGCAGTAGTTTTAGTTTTCTTAAACACTAAGTTTCTCCATCGCCTCCTATTCTCTATCTATATCCATGCAGTACACCCCAAAACCCTAAACCTCACTACTTGAACTTAACACTGTTTTGGTCGTGCTATACAAAACTTTTGTTCGGCAAGTATACCTTGACATTGAACTGAATTTACATTCCATATGATGCATGCAAGTTTATTTCTGTTTATTTAGTTCAATTATTGCTATATAAATTGTGCGTCCAAGGAAACTTGGATGCAACGACGATGTCGTCGTACCATATGTTTATTTCTGTAGATTTTGGACCTACTTTATGAGACCACCCTATTATTATAAGGCATTCTATGTTTCATTGGCTATGATACAGTTGTTATACGAGTTGTGAGTCTCATATAGATCACGGACTGCGTGACAGGTCTGGTCTCCTATATGTATAAGCTGTGCGTTAGGGATGACTGCTGATAGAAACTTTGTATGCTAGTAGATCTGGCAGTTATTTAGAGGTTTTATCGTATCATGGATGTGGCATGCTTAGAGCATGGGATGGGGAGAACAACAAGTAAGACATTTGGAATCCTTTGCACTCTCCTTATATGTAACCCGTACGCTCCACCGGAGATACGCGAGATAACCCCTATACTACTTGGCGGCCTCTGTCGTTCAAAAGACGACATGCTTTATAGGCCCCTGATTCTCCGAGAGAATCATGCCAATCCCATTTATGGCCAGATAGTCCACATGTTGGAAAGTTGTTCTCAAATTGCATTCACTTAGACGGTTAGGTGACCTTGGATATTTATATTTCAGTACTTTATTGGCATGTTTATATGTATCTTGTTACGTCCCTCTGAGGACCTGGTCCCTTTCCAGATATGGAGGAGCATGAGTACCCACAGGAGTACGGACCTGGACCTAACACTACGTACCTGACTGAGGAGGACTTACCCTCAGAGTATCTGTGATTTATTTCCACTGTTTTGTGATTTTGCAGCTATTTCAGTATAGTCGTTTTGTAGTGGATTTGTTTCCACCCGACTATCAGACTTGATACATATCTTGCTATTTAGTTATATTCCAGCTCTTTATTCCTACTTATTATTTGTGCTGTGGATGAGATATAGATTGTGTATGACTTGTTGTGACAGTATATTACCACTAGTGGATTGCATATTCATTTACAGCGTACGTGTGTATATGATTTCCATATATTAGAGTTCGTATACATACGGCTGGGCGTGTTACGTATTCCTAGTCCTACGTATTTTGGGACTGGGGTGTGACATTGGAACATTCCGTTTGGGACATTGAGAGAGAGTGTGCACATAACCCACGAACGAGCTTTCGAAACTGAGAAAATTAAAATAAAGACCAAAGACGTATAGCCAAGCTCTGATACCAATCTGTCAACGCCCCGATCTCCCGCAGGCTAATCGGCCGTCCATGTTGGTTACGAATCACCGTGCCAGCACTTCCACGGGACGATCGCTTAAGACCCATCCGGGGGTGATGCCGCATGAGCGTGAGCCGCGCCCGTGCAAGGCCGTGGTTCATTGGCTGGCGGTAAGAGTTCTAAGCCGAGCTCCTGTAGGGTCAAGTCTGGATATCCTTTGCCTCAAACGAGTATTCTCGCCTGAGCAAAGCGAGTCAGTCCCAAAATACGTAGGACCAGAAATACGTAAGCATGCCAGCCGTATGTATATAAAAACTCCAATATATGGATACCATAATACACACGTACGCTGTAATATGAATGTTAACTCACATGTGGTATATATATTTTCACAAATCACAAGGCAAAACTAGATCTCATCCACAAAATCAAATAATCAATCAACTATATAACTGAATCAAGTATAAAATGCTTGATAAGAACAAGTAGTGGGTGGAGACAAATCTACTACCAAACTAGAATATAAGAGAAATAAAATAAGTACATCTAAAGAACAATGAGGCTCGAATAGAGACCTCCTTGAAAGGGAATGGAGTAGCAAGTCCTGATCCGTGCTCCTGCAAATAGTCATGATCGTCTACACCTAGAAAGGGACAAGGTCCTCAGAGGGACGTAACAAGATACATAGAAGCATGCCAATTGAATACAGTAAACATGCATAATAGACAGAAAATATATAATTATGTTATACTAGACAATCTATATAAAATGCATAATGAGGACAATCATTTCGACGTATGGGTAGGTGTAGGATACTCTATCTATCTCACAACTTACACACACGTCCATGAACATCATCAGCCGTCATACCGCGAGGGTAGCGACCATCGTGACACCTTCAGCCGACATACCGTGAGTGTAGCGACCATCACGACACAACTATCGTAGTGCGTGCCAGTTACTATGGTTTACCAGAGTGGGTAGCCCATACGCCTACTGATTGTCCTTCCCTCCCATGATACTATGTGTCAAGTGTGTGTCAACATATATAGTATATAATTATGACTAAAAGAAAACACATATAATGAATATATGAAAATATGATAAGCATGTATAGTACTGTAAGTAATTGGGCAAGGTATCTTGCCTGGTCTGAAAAAGAATGAAGTCTCAACTCAAGGCGTCGTCCGATCTACCCGTCACATAAATTAAACAAGTTAGATTACAAAAGTGGGTGAATAGGTTCCTCTATTTTAATCTATTTTAATTCTGAATAAAATAACATAAAATAGTATTTTAATCTTATTATAATCTAATTTTATTGTTAAACCCAAATTTTGGTCCAAAGAAAGTTAACTTTACGGATTTGTGATCCGTGGCACGCAAATCGAGGTAATCCGTTGACTAAAAAGTCAACCAACTCAAATCCTTGGTTTTTGTGTAGAATTTTATAGATTTTAGTGCTACATGAACACCAGAATCGACGGTTTCATAAAATCATAAGTCGGTAAAGAGTTATGGCCACAAGGGCGCACAAATGACAATTTTTGGTGGTTTTCTATTTACCTCTACGTTGCACAAATTTTACAGTAAATTAAACTTACATGTTAAATTCTTGAAATATTATTTTATGTAAGTTCATCATGTCAACTTTTTGAAACTTCAAACGGTTCGTAATTCCAAATTCGGGATCTCTCAAAATCTCGAAAATACGAAATACGTCTGATTTCGGACAGCTGGCAGTTTCAGAATATTCTGGAATATTAAAATAATTTATATATTCAGAAAACTAACCTTGATATAGTTCTAACAAAAAAACCGGAGCGCGTTTGGAGTCCGGAGCAAGGAGATATTATTTTTTTAAGTCGTCATAACTACTAGAAAATGAGGCTGAATTTATGACGAATTTCGACTGTTTTTGGACGAAAAGTGAGGAGTTTGGAGAAGAAAATATGAAATATGAGTTTATTCCATAAGTCTAATAGGTATTTATAATGGTGAAGACTAATTAATTGAATACAACTAGGATTGGCTAATTTGGATATGATTAGGATCAGTTTAAATAAGGATATGATATGCATGAAGTTACCTTCCTAGTAGGCTCAGAATTTTAATTAATTTAAAATAGAGTTTGAGTTTATCTCAATAATTTATAATCTTAAATAGAATTACATATAATATAAATAATTTATATATAATCTTATTAATATCTATTAACACTAAATTAGCATCTATCTAATATTAAGACTATATATAACCAAATAAATCCTAAATAATTTTAAAAATCCAAAAAATTTCTTAAAATTTAAAATTATTTACAGAAAAATATAATTAAATATTTTAACCTAAAATAAATATTCGGTAGGAACAATATGCAAGTATGGTCTCATACTAAATCATGAAAGTCCTAGAAATTTATATTTTCTATGTTTGAATTACCCAAAAAAATTCTAGAAAAATCTCCAAAAATCTAAAATAGCCTAAAAATAATTCTAAATAATCATTTATATAAGTAAATATATGAAAAAAATTTATTTTCTAATTAACTAAGAGAATACTCTAAAGAAATTCAATATTTAAAATAATCTATAATAAATATAATAATATAAAATACACACAAAATACATATTTTGGGTGAGGGGGTTTACAATCTACCAAACTTAAAAAAAAAATTGTCCTCGAAATTAAAAATAAGGAATAATTTGTTAAATCTTTCACATTTGTATCTAAGGCAAGTCAACCGCAATCTTCTTAAAAATTTAAATGACAAAATCTATTCAAATCCATCATAATTTTTTCAAAATTAAAATAACCACTGTTTAAATCAAAATTTAACCTATCATAATCTCTTCTAGATTTTTAAATATTCAACATCCAGATTTAATTCAAATCTATATGATATCTTGAAGATTTAAATAACCCACATCAAATTTTACATCACTATTTTCAACTATCATAATCTCCTATAAATTTTAAACAATTCTAATCAAATCTTATTCCTATATTTCAACTTAAGAATTTTGTACTCTTCAAATTTTAAATTCAATTTCTATTATCAACATTTCAAATAGGTGATCCAACAATCAAAATTCAACTTTTAATTCAAATCATAAATTGTAAAATTTTGAATTCAATCCATCAATGTTCATGTTTAGAGTTATATTTTTTTTCCTCAAGATTTAAATTGTTAATTTGAATCTCCAATATTCAAATTTTAAATTATGTGCTCAAATTATTAATATTTGGTCTGCAATATCAAAATTTTAAAATTTATTCTATAAGGCATTCTTATCTTTAAAGTTAAATCATCATAATCTAAATCATTCTTTTAAAAATTCTCAAAATTAAAATGACTTAAATCTCTCAATCTAATCTCATTTGATCACAATATAAAAATTTTTACCTCAAGTTGACAATGCAACTTCTACCCAACTTAGAATTTACCGATTTATCACATAGGCTATACATTTAAGGAAAACGTCCTCAAATTATTTAATCGTGTTATTCAATCCACAAAATATCTCACATGTTTTATGTCCTTAATTACAAAAAATAGTCACCAAGTAGTGTGATTGGCCTATGGGGTATATCTAGTACTATCCATATATCAAACTTATACCAAGCACGAGCATTCGTCTTTCCGAAATAGGGGAAGACAAAAATAAAATAAAGAATTCAAGGAGGAGGTGATAGAATACAAGTACTGGGTTCAAAGTGCTTTAAAGAATTCAAAAAGAGAGTTGTCAGGGCAGTTGTAGATTGAAATCTTATTTTGGTAAATTTCTATTTGCATGCTCATATCAGTACAGTTATGTAACCGATATGATATGCTCGAACATGTCTAAAGGGCAAGTATATTCGTCTAACAAGCTGAGTCAATAATATCTCAATCTACGTAAAGTAGTTATGCGAAGAGCGAACCAAGCGCACTAAGGTTGATAAGACTGTAATACACTGATTCTGATTTAGACGATGTATTAGTAGGCACCCCCAATAACACATACGTCATGAACAAACTCGATAAAAGAATAAGCTTGCAAAACTAGGCTATAATTGCAGCATAAGTCGAGATAGTCCAGAAAATATAAGTACGTTGGATTATGATGAAGGAAGGTACAAAATAATTCAAGTTCATAAAGAAGATAAGACTCGTCCGGTGTTGTGCCTCTACAGTTGTAATACTAACTTCTTGTCTAAGTCTTTAGTCGACCAAATGAGGATATGGGCCTCTAAGTTCTACAATCTAGGTAAACACTATCTTCTTATACAAGCCTATAGTTGGTGTCATTCAATTACACTTCATTAATGGGTCAAAAGGACTATGTAATACTAGGTTATGAGGCATACTATCCAACTTATAAGAATTTAACTAATAGTGTTATTGAATAATAGAGTGTATATACCTAGTACAAGTCACCTTCCTAACCCCTATCAAGCACGAAAGAAAAGATAAGATTAACGTTGAAAAAGGATCAAGCAAGATGCAAGGCAAGCAATCAAATAAGGATGCGAAATAAAATCAAGGGAGATGATTAAATAAGTAGATGAGATCCTATACACTAATCCTATGCGCAGGCTTGCTCGGTACAGTAAAGTAACCGAGAAAATATGTCTCGACCTGCATGGCCCACCACAAAAATATGTCACGCCCCAGTCCCAAAATACGTAGGACCAGGAATACGTAAGCATGCCAGCCGTATGTATATAAAAACTCCAATATATGGATACTATAATACACACATATGTTGTAATATGAATGTTAACTCACATGTGGTATATATATTGTCACAAGTCACAGGACAAAACTAGATCTCATCCATAGAATCAAATAACCAATCAACTATATAACTGAATCAAGTATAAAATGCTTGATAAGAACAAGTAGTTGGATGGAGACAAATTCACTACCAAACTAGATGTCACACCCCATTCCCAAAAATACGTAGGACTAGGACACGTAAGCATGCCAGCCGCATAGATATGGCAACTCCAATATATGGAAACCAAATCCACACGTACGCTGTAATATGAATATCAAGTACACAAGTAGTATAAAATGTATCACAAGTCACAGGATATAATCTAAATCTCATCCACGAAAATTAGATTTAAATAATAACCAGCATCTATATAACTAGATCTCAACATAAATATCTAAGGATGATAGTTGGATGGAAACAAATCCACTACCAACTCGAATGAAAAAGTACAACACAACAAATACAATATATGAATACCAGCTAACGACCATGGGCTCGAAGAGAAGACATCCTCGCAACACAAGTAATCATCCAAATATGCGCTCCTGTAATTACTCAAGAACAGATACACCTGGCAGAGGACCAGGTCCTCAGAGGGACGTAACAAGATACAGAAAATACGAGCCAATTTGAATACAGTAAACATGCATATTATTTGAAAATAAATAAGTATGCTGTACAAGACCATCTATATGAATGCAAATGAGGACAACTTTTTGACGTATGGGCAAGGGTAGGCTACTCGATCTACCTCACAACTCATACACACGTCAATGGATATCAGAAATCGACATACCGCGGGGGTAGCGACCAGCGAGACTCCAGAAATCGATATACCGCGGGGGTAGCGACCAGCACGACGCACGCCCGTAGTGCGAACTATATACTACGGTTTACCAGAGTGGTTAAAAGCCCATATGCCTAATGATTGTCCTCACATGATACTAGGTGCCATGTGTGTGTCAACATATCTAATATATAGTAATGGCTGAAAGAAACTACACATGCAATAAATAAACAGAAATACAATAAATATACAGAAATGTACTAAGCATGCAAAATACTGTAAGCAATTTGGCAAGGTATCTTGCCTGGGGTCCTGCTGCTGGTATGAATCAGAGTCCAAGTCACAGTCCAAATAGCCTATGTATTACAAATTTATCATGTCAAAAGATAATTTATTTTAATTTATTTAATTCTAGAATAATTACTCTAAAATCCTATTTTAATTTTATTATTCTGATTTTTATGTTAATTCCTAAATTTTGTCCAAAGAAACTAAATTTTATCAACTCGAGACTCATGGCACGCAAATCGAGGCGATCTATTGACCGAAAAGTCAACTGACACAAACTCAACTTTCATACATGATTTCCTGTATATTTCAGCGTCAAAAATATGCTGGAATTTATGGCTCGTCCGAATTCAAATTTGTTTGGAAATTATGGCACATACAAATTTGTATTGTGCACCGATGGTTAAATTCTAACCTAGAAGTTCTACAGAATTAACAGTATATAAATACTTCGAATTAAATTTTAGGAAAAATATATGTCAATGATCTCGATATTAGCTTTCCAAAACTTTAAACGGTTCATGATTCTGATTCCTGGTTCTCCCGAAATCGCGAAAATATTAAAACACGTCTATTTTCGGACATGCTGTGCTCTACGAATTTTTTAGAATTTAATACTCATAATTTCATAAAATAAATTATATAATAAGAAATTTAACCTCAATATATTTCTAACGCAAGAAAGTAGGCCTCGTTTGGAGTCCGGAGCTATGCGCAATGGCTTGTGGAAGATGAAGGAACCCTAGATGGCAATTCTCCAAAATCTCTCTCTCTCTCTAAAATATTGGGATAATTAGGGTTATAATAATATATATATATAGGGATGTACCTACGGCTGAATGGATATTTATAGGCTGACACGTGTCAGAATCTGATTGGATGGTTTTTGTTATATTATTTATTTTTGATTTGCCTTTATCAAAACATTATTTAAGTCATTTTAAATCTAAATAACTCCAAATAAATATTAAAAATAATCATAAAAATCTGGAAAAATTACATAAAATATATTTTGAACCTATAAACCCTAAAAAAATATTTGGGATAATTTTATAATCAAAAGTTTACTACTATAATTAGGAGAAGTTCTAAACATTAGTTTTATCCATTTAACTAAAAATAAATACTAACATTATTCCAAAAATTCTGAAATAATTCCAGAAAATATATAATAATATTATAAACTCTAGAAAATAACTTGGGTCTATTCTATATTCCTGGGCTTACACAATAAATTCTACAAGTCCTAAAAATTAGTTATTAGTCTAAATAACTCCCAATAAATACTAAAAGTATTCAAAAAATTCAAGAAAATATATTTGACTATTTAGAACCTAAAATAAAATTTCGGAATATTTTTAATTAAGTTTGAACATAAAATAAATTCTTCAAAGTCCTAGAAAATTAGTGTTACTAGTTTTTAATTAACTAAAAATTATGGAAAAATCTCAATAATCTAAAATAGCCTTAAAATAATTCTAAATAAATATTTATATAAGTAAATATACTAAAAAAATTTATTTTCTAATTAACTAAGAGAATACTCTAAATAAATTCAACATCTATAATAAATATAATAATATAAAATATACACAAAATACCTATTTTGGGTGAGGGAGTTTACACTAGAATATAAGAGAAATAAAATAAGTACATCTAAAGAACAATGAGGCTCGAAGAGAGACCAACTCGAAAGGGAATGGAGTAGCAAGTCCTGATCCATGCTCCTGTAAATAGTCATGATCGTCTACACCTAGAAAGGGACAAGGTCCTCAGAGGGACGTAACAAGATACATAGAAGCATGCCAATTGAATACAGTAAACATGCATAATAGACAAAAAATATATAATTATGCTGTACTAGACAATCTATATGAAATGCACAATGAGGACAATCATTTCGATGTATGGGTAGGTGTAGGATACTATATCTATCTCACAACTCACACACACGTCCATGAACATCATCAGCCGTCATATTACGAGGGTAGCGACCATCGTGACACCATCAGCCGACATACCACGAGGGTAGTGACCATCATGACACAACTACCATAGTGCGTGCTAGTTACTACGGTTTACCAGAGTGGGTAGCCCATACGCCTACTGATTGTCCTTCCCTCCCATGATACTATGTGTCAAGTGTGTGTCAACATATATAGTATATAATTATGACTGAAAGAAAACACATATAATAAATATATAAAAATATGATAAGCATGTATAGTACTGTAAGTAATTTAGCAAGTTATCTTGCCTGGTCTGAAAAAGAATGAAGTTCCAACTCAATGCGTCGTCCGATCTACCCGTCACATAAATTAAACAAGTTAAGTTACAAAAGTTGGTGAATAGGTTTCTTTATTTTAATCTATTTTAATTCTGAATAAAATAACCTAAAATAGTATTTTTAATCTTATTATGATCTAATTTTATTGTTAAATTCAAATTTTGGTCCAAAGAAAGTCAACTTTACGGATTTGTGATCCGTGGCACACAAATCGAGGCAACTCGTTGACCAAAAAGTCAACCAACTCAAATCCTTGGTTTGTGTGTATAATTCTATAGATTTTAGTGCTACATGAACACCTAAATCGACGGTTTCATAAAATCACAAGTCGGTAAAGAGTTATGGCCATAAGGGCGCACAGATGACAATATTCGGTGGTTTCGTATTTACCTCTACGTTGCACAAATTTTACAGTAAATTAAACTTACATGTTAAATTCTGGAAATATTATTTTATGCAAGTTCATCATGTCAACTTTCTGAAACTTCAAACGGTTCGTAATTCCGAATTCGGGATCTCCCGAAATCTCGAAAATACGGAAACTCGTCTGATTTCGGACAACTGGCACTTTCAAAATATTCTAAAAAAATAGGTTCATAAATTATTAAAATAATTTATATATTCAGAAAACTAACCTTGATATAGTTCTAACAAAAAAAATTGGAAGTCGTCATAACTACTAGAAAATGAGGCTGAATTTATGACAAATTTTGACTGTTTTTGCACGAAAATAGAGGAGTACGGGAAGAAAAATATGAAATATGAGTTTATTCCATAAGTCTAATAGCTATTTATAATGGTGAAGACTACTTAATTGAATACGACTAGGATTGGCTAATTTGGATATGATTAGAATCAGTTTAAATAAGGATAGGATATGCATGAAGTTGCTTTCCTAGTAGGCTCATGATTTAAATTAATTTAAAATAGAGTTTGAGTTTATCTTAATAATTTATAATCTTAAATAGAATTAAAGATAATACAAATAATCTATATATAATCTTATTAATATCTATTAACACTAAATTAGCATCTATCTAATATTAAGACTATATATAACCAAATAAATCCTAAATAATTTCAAAAATCCAAATAAATTTCTTAAAATTCTAAATAAATTACTAAAAAATATAATTAAATATTTTAACCTAAATTAAATATTTGTTAGGAACAATATGCAAGTATGGTCTCATAGTAAATCATGGAAGTTCTAGAAATTTATATTTTCTATGTTTTAATTACACAAACAATTTCTAAAAAAATCTCCAAAAATCTAAAATATCCTAAAAATAATTCTAAATAAATATTTATATAAGTAAATATATCAAGAAATTTATTTTCTAATTAACTAAGAGAATACTCTAAAGAAATTCAATGTTTAAAATAATCTATAATAAATAAAATAATATAAAATACACACAAAATATATATTTTGGGTGAGGGAGTTTACAATCCACAAAAACATGTAATACCCCAGTTTGTCACGACCCGCACCCGGATTTTGGGGCACGAGAGCGTGGGTACGTCCAGTCTACGCCGCAGCATCGACGGTAGAACGCTGTCTAGGTCATGTAACTATCTAATCAATCTCACATGAATATCCAACTCCATAAGGAGACGCAGATATCACAAAATAATATGGAAATATACTCAATTACATAAACTAAAGCACGATGAGATATCGAAGCAAACAAATAAAATACAAGACAAGTCTAAACGACAAAATAACCATACCTGCAATCAATAACATCCAATCTCCAAGTATACTGGAAAATAAGTCCTCTAAGTCATAGTCTGGAAAAATATTTCCAGTCAGGATGGAACGAAGTACACCTCTAACAACAGTTCCATGCATATTGACAAAAACTATAATACAGTGTAAAGAAATACAAGACAGATAGGAAATACTGGAAATAAGAAATACTGGCGAGCATGGATATACTGGAAATAGAAATACTGGAATAATTGGAATACTGGAGCATGTTATCATCAAGGTACATTTAGCAATAAAATAAAAATCCAAGTACACACAAGAACAATGAACTGGTTTGTAAGTGTGTACAAGAACAACAACTAGAACATGTAGAGATGCTAGATCAATATACTAGAGATGCATGTCAATGATCCTCTAACTAAGTGTGTGAAATATTAGTATATCATGTGATCGGCTTGGGACTGATCAGGCTTATTACATATGATTAGCTATGATTCATGTAGGGTCAGGCTAACCATCCAGATAGCTATGATGCGAGCAATAGTCAGGCTAATCACATGTAACAGGCTATGAGGCATGTAATGGTCAGGCTGCACTAACGTGAGGTGTGGGTGAGCTATGATGCATGTAAGATTGGGTATGATCACATAAGCTACTAACATTTCCCCATTTTTCCCAGCTAGCACGATGGATCCCAATCACGACTCCTCGTGACAGGTCTCGATGATGCCAACTCGTGTAAAGAACAGTGTCAGAGTCATGTACGCTATACAACAAGATTTATAGAGATAATCAACATAATAGAAACTGTCAGAGAATGTACTCTCCTGGGGTCCTGCTGCTGGTATGAATCAGAATCCAAGTCACAGTCCAAATAGCCTATGTATTACAATTTACCATGTCAAAAGATAATTTATTTTAATTTATTTAATTCTGGAATAATTACTCTAAAATCCTATTTTATTCTTATTATTCTGATTTTTAGGTTAATGCCTAAATTTTTATCCAAAAGAACTGAATTTTATCGACTCGAGACTCATGGCACGCAAATCGAGGCGATCTGTTGACCGAAAAGTCAACCGACACAAACTCGACTTTCATGCATAATTTTATGTAGATTTCAGCGTCAAAAATATGCTGGAATTTATGGCTCATCCAAATTCAAATTCGTTTGGGAATTATGGCACATACAAGTTTCGTATCGTGCACCGATGGTTAAATTCTAACCTAGAAGTTCTACAGAATTAACAGTATGTAAATAATTCGAAATAAATTCTGGAAAAAAACATATGTCAATGATCTCGATATTAGCTTCCCAAAACTTCAAACGGTTCATGATTCTGATTCCTGCTTCTCCCGGAATCGCGAAAACATTGAAACACATCTATTTTTGGACATGCTGTGCTCTACGAATTTTCCAGAATTTAATACTCATAATTTCATAAAAGAAATTATATAATAAGAAATCTAACCTCAATATCGTTCTAACACAAAAAACTAGGCCTCGTTTGGAGTCCGGAGCTATGTGCAATGGCTTCTGGAAGATGAAGGAACCCTAGATGGCAATTCTCCAAAAATCGGCTGAAGAAAAACCCTAGAAAATAACTAAACTATTATATATATATAGAGAGGAGAGAGAGAGCAGCCACGGCTCAGATCTCAACATGTGGCAGCCATCCAACGCTGCCCGCCCAAATCGAACGTTCGCAGATCCACGCGGCTCGGCTCAGCTGAGTCCGAGTCAAATTCTGACTCGGCTCGGCTCGAGGTCGGCTCGGCTCAGCTCGCACCCACCCCGCAGTCACTGACAGGCGGTCCCGGCACTGTTTGCTGCGGGAGGCTGACAGGTGGGCCCCCTGTTTGCTGACTGAGCAGAATTAATTACTTTTTGGATTTTCTTTTTCAGAAATTAGTTTTTAATTCAGTTTTCCTTAATTAACTCGAAATAAATGCTAAAAATAATCAGAAAATTCTCAAAAAATTCTAGAAAATATATTTTATTATTTAGAACCTAAAATAAAAGTTTAGGATATTTTTAGTTAAATTTGTCCCTAAAATAAATTCTTACAAGTCCTAGAAAATTTGGGTTACTAGTTTTTAATTAACTAAAAATTATGAAAAATATCAATAGCCCCAAATTAACCTAATAACAACATTTAAGCACGAATTTCAGGATACGGAGGTTACACCAGTCCCAAAATACGTAGGACTAGGAATACGTAAGCATGTCAGCCGTATGTATATGACAACTCCAATATATGGATACCATAATACACACGTACGCTGTAATATGAATTTTAACTCACATGTGGTATATATTTTGTCACAAGTCACAGAAAATACTAATCTCATCCACAAAACAAGTCATAGTAAAGAAATAACTAAACTATAATAAGGAGTCTGAATAATCCCAAAATGATAGTCGGGTGGAGACAAATCCACTACTAATGACTATATCAATACTAAAATGAGAGAGGAGGATAAATCTCCAATGTAAAATAATATGATGATAGAAGTGTATCAGCTAAGATAATCCATCGCTAGAGATAATCAAAGGTGCTCAGAAGGTAAGACCTCCCGGACAGAAAATAATGCGTCAGGTCCTGGCCCATACTCCTGCGGATACTCCTGATCGTCTATACCTGGCAAGGGACCAGGTCCTCAGAGGGACGTAACAAGATACATAGAAGCATGCCAATTAAATACAGTAAAACATGCATAATAGACAGAAAATATATAAGCACGCTGTACTAGACAATCTATATGAAATGCATAATGAGGACAATTTTTCAACGTATGGGCATGGGTAGGCTACTCTATCTAATCTCATAACTCACACACACGTCCATTAACATCATCAGCCATCATACCGCGAAGGTAGCGACCATCGTGACACCATCGACCGACATACCGCGAGGGTAGCTGTCATGCCCCAGTCCCAAAATACGTAGGACTAGGAACACGTAAGCATGCCAGCCGCATGGATATGGCAACTCCAATATATGGAAACCAAAATCCACACGTACGCTGTAATATGAAAATCAATCCACAAGTGGTATAAATATATGTCACAAGTCATAGGGTACAATCTAAATCTCATCCACAAAAAATTAATATAAATGAATAACCAGCATCTATATAACTAGATCTCAATATAAGTATCTAAGGATGATAGTTGGATGGAAACAAATCCACTACCAACTCGAATGTAAGAGCAAATATAAAATAAGTACAACACAACAACACCATATAAGAACACCATCTAGCAATCACGGGCTCGAAGAGAGGACATCCATGAAATATATATAGCCATCCAATCTGCGCTCCTGCAAATACTCAAGAATAGATACACCTGGCAGAGGACCAGGTCCTCAGAGGGACGTAACAAGATGCAGAAAATACGAGCCAACTTGAATACAGTAAACATGCATATAATTTGAAAATAAATAAGTACGCTGTACAAGACAATCAATATGAATGCAAATGAGGACAACTTTTCAACGTATGGGCAAGGGTAGGCTACTCGATCTACCTCACAACTCACACACACGTCAATGGACATCAGAAATCGACATACCGCGGGGGTAGCGACCAGCGAGACTCCAGAAATCGATATACCGCGGGGGTAGCGACCAGCGCGACACACGCCCGTAGTGTGAACTATATACTACGGTTTACCAGAGTGGTTAAAAGCCCATACGCCTAATGATTGTCCTCTATGATACTAAGTGTCAAGTGTGTGTCAACATATCTAATATATAGTAATGACTAAAAGGAACTACACATGCAATAAATAAACAGAAGTGAAATAAATATACAGAAATATATTAAGCATGCAAAATACCGTAAGCAATTTGGCAAGGTATCTTGCCTGGTAAGAAAGCTGCATGGTGTACTGTCCAGAAGTCAAACGCACAGGATCAAAAGCTATGGACACAGAACAAATATCTTCGGATGCTGAAATAAACATCACCAATATTTCCAGAATAAGCAAAATAGCTAAAAAGCACTTTTCTTTCGTCCAATTTGGACACAGGGGCAAAACGATAATTTCGGGTAAAAGTGGGGTCCACTTGTGGCCCACTTTGCACCGAAAAATGTGCCGAGGGTAACAGTTTCTAAATGGGACAAACTATAGGTCAAACAACTCTAAATGTCAATACGAACCCAACGGTATGTCCAAATATAGATTTCGATGGGCCGAACATAATTTTATCCAAAAAGTCAACTGTGGGGCCTACCAATTGGCGACTTGGTCAACCGTCTCAGAATTGTGTGAAAATTGGGTCACAGGACCAGCGCGTTACCACGAGTCCAGTGGCACAAATTTTGTCGCAATCTGACAAGCGTGCACAAAATATGCGCGAGTTCTATAAAAGTTGGGACACGGGGTGTGTCCGCGGATACGGTCTGATTCCGGCGCACACACGCGTCCGAATCAGTTTCCACAAATTTTTACGTATCTGGTCACGCTGCGTGCACCGTTCGGTACACTTGGTACACGGCGGGGCGGTCCCGTTTGGCGGGGCGCGCTTCGTTTCACAACTTTTAGAATTCTGGAAAAAGTGGGTTCGTGGAGTTTTGTGACAAATTTAATTCCGTCCACAACAGCTAATAATCTAGGGTTATTTAACAGAAAATAAACTAGTTCAAGTGTTCTATACATATCAAAAAGAATCACCAAATTCGGATCTCTGTGGTGGGAGATACGAACTCGGCAACATGGGTGATCACCGCAGTTTTCTGCGATCCCAGAATTGGGTCTGTTTGTGTCCACTTGGACGCTGTTTTTGCCTATGGGTACACGTTGTTCGAGGTCTGCTATTATACAAATATGGAAGAGGGTTAAGAGGTGAGCATACCGGTGAAGACGGAACGGCGTTTGGTTGAGCGAGTCGACGGAAAACAACTCCGGAGCGAAGGTACCTCGTATGGGAATCTGCAGTGCGCGAGGTCGGGGTCGTCGGGATTGGTTTGGACGGCCTGACAGGGTTCTCTGGCTGCGGTGGCGGCTCTAGATGAGAAGAGGGGGTCTGGAGATTTTAGGTTAGGATTTTATAAAATAATATATATATATATATATATATATATATATATATATATATATATATATATATATATATATATATATATATATATGAATATGGAGAGAGGGAGAGAAGTTTGGTCGCGGGTCCGCAGGGGGTCGGGCCTGGAATAGGGATGTGGCATTGGTGGAAATGCAAATATGGCTTGCTAGTTGGAATTGCAAAGGGGTTGCTAACGTTTTGCTAGTAAGTGGGCGTGGGGAAAAGTAAGGTGCTGTTGGAATTGTTTTGCTTGGTTTGCTTTTGATTGCTAAGAGTTGGTAATATTTATTATTATTAGTATATTACTAATTATTTCTTTATACTTTCTTTTCTTTTCTTCTTCTTAAATATATATACATATATATATTTGTATATATATATATATATATATATATATATATATATATATATATATATATATATATATATATATATATATATACTCATAAGAAATTTAAAGATTAGAATAATGCACACCGTTAGGCTAGCAACTGCTCACGGGGTTTCCTACATGGAATAAATTCCGAAAAATTCCTAATGGTCCCATAAATCCTCTAAGTTCCCGAACACTTAAAATAAAAGTTATTAAAAATCTATTTATCCTATTTAGCCCTAATTACTATAATTTAATTAATAATTAATAAAAAAGGGTATATACGATTTTCTAGGAAGGGGGTTTTACATTCTACCCAACTTATAAAAATTTTGTCCTCGAAATTAAAATTAAGCCACGATAGAATGTCAAGGATGGTATAAGATTTGCATCGTTTAAAATGCAAGGCTAGGCTTAAAGGGTGGGCGATGTTGCGCGTTGCATATCCCAAAAAAAAATAATGGAAAAATTCACATGAGCGGGAAAAAAAATAGGTTTCTTCATGTGTCATGTCCAATGGTGTGGACACCTAAATGCTCTTTTGCATAAATGAGCCCAACAATTGGAAAATTGCACAAAGATGAGAATTGGATGATGGGCACGTCTAGGATAAGGGTGTAAAATTTATAGGAAGGCAGTGGCAAGTGTAGTGCTCCAATTATTGGAGCACGATAAGGTGCGCTAAGTGATTATTGCAAAATTAAATAAAAATACCGTGTTCTATTTCTAACTGGATTCAATCTAGTCTTAGTCTCACTATCTAAGCCAAGTAGGTCCAATTTTGGGTGAGGGGTTCACAATCTACCGAACTTAAAATTTATCCATCTATCACCTAAGGCTATACATCTAGAAAAACTATTCCTCAAATTATTTAATCATATTATTCAATCCTCAAAGTTTTAACACCAAACAGATCACCTATGATATGCCCTTAATCAATTATAAAAGAGTCACTAAGTCATGTGATTAGCTCTATGGGGTATATCTAGTACTATCAGTGTCAACTTATACCAGCACGAGGTTTCGTCTTTCCGAAATAGGGGAAGACGGAGAGCAATAATAAAAAAATTCAAGGTGAAGGTGATAGAATACAAGTACGAGGCTCAAAGAGATTAAAGAATTCGAAAAAAGAGTTGTCAGGATAATTGTGGATTAAAATCCTATTTTTGGTAACTTCCTATTTAAATGCTCGTATCAGTTACGTAACCGATACGATGTGTCAGGCATGTCTAGGGGCAAGTATATCCATCTACTACCATATATCTCAATCCACGTAAAGTAGTCATGAGAAGGGCGAACCAAGCGCACTAAGGTTAGCTAGACCTTAATACACCGATTCTGATTAGGCAATTGTATCATTGTGTGCACCTAATAATACATATGCCATGAGCAAGCTCGATAAAAGAATAAGCTTACAAAAACTAGGCTATAATAGCAGCATAAATCAAGGTAGTACAAAAAATATAAATATACTGGATTATGATGAAATGAGGTACATAACAATTCAAGTTCACAAAAAGATAAGACTCTATAATCTCTACATTTGTCATACTAATTCCTTGTCTAAGTCGATAGTCGACAAACTAGGGGGTATAGCCTCTAAGTTCTACAGTCTGAAAAAATACTGTCGTCCTAAGTCTTAGTCTTAGGGCAAGTATCAATAGTAAGAGTAGAATAGTTACTGGCCTCAAGGGAAAGGGAATATAACTCGTGTCGAGGTGGGGGTACATGTTACACAATTTAAAACTAAGGGATAAGCACCAGGTCTCAATCTACAAGAATGGCTTAAACCATCAAGTTCTAACTACTAAGCACACAATTTCAAAATTTAACATTAACAACTATAATCCTAGCAACTATATATCCTAACATAGAATAAATTCACTTGGTCTATAATCAGAAGTGTCAGATGGCACGAGTTGAAAGATGAAGAATAGAGGAACAAAATTTAGTCGTCGCGCAATTAGCGAACGCTAAGGTCGCAGAGGAACAATATATGAAATTAATATAGAGGGCTCTAGATAGCATCATGGTTTTCTAAGGGAAAGTGGTATGCTAGTTGCTATGTTCGAGGTATGATCAAGAAAAATATTATATTCATTGCTCTTGGCTTCCTAAGATACTGTCTGCTGCTAATAAGATAATGATCTAAGTTCATAGTTCTAATATTATCTCACCATAAGAGTTAGGTCCAGCCCTAATATTTAACCTTGGATTTCTATTGGTCCCTCAATACTAGGGTCAAATAATATGGTCAAACTTCTAACTAACTCTAGTAGTATCTATACTACTCCCAAGTCCTCATAATATATCAAGGGGTAATGGTAAACCAATCTAGAGATAAGGAATTCTAGGGTTCACTAGATATTCTAAACTTAGTGGTGTGTCTATATTCTCGTTGTATTTTTAATAGGTGTGCTACCATAATTATCATCCTAATAATATGGATTCCTATATTCTAGCAGAAGGCTATACTCAAAGAACTATTTGGGAAGTACATGAATCAAGCATGATGTAATTATTCAGATAGAATGGATTGGAAGGAGAGCGAATCATAGTCAATTGTGGATGAGATCCTATACTCTATTCCTAGGTGCAGGCTTGTTCGGTACAATAACATAACCGAGAAAATATGCTCTCGACCTGCATGGGCCACCACAAAAACATGTCACGCTCCAGTCCCAAAATACGTAGGACTAGGAACACGTAAGCATGCCAGCCGCATGGATATGGCAACTCCAATATATGGAAACCAAAATCCATACGTACGCTGTAATATGAAAATCAATCCACAAGTGGTATAAACATATGTCACAAGTCATAGGGTACAATCTAAATCTCATCCACAGAAAATTAATATAAATGAATAACCATCATCTATATAACTAGATCTCAATATAAGTATCTAAGGATGATAGTTGGATGGAAACAAATCCACTACCAACTCGAATGTAAGAGCAAATATAAAATAAGTACAATACAACAACACCATATAAGAACACCATCTAGCAATCACGGGCTCGAAGAGAGGACATCCACGAAACATATATAGCCATCCAATCTGCGCTCCTACAAATACTCAAGAATAGATACACCAGGCAGAGGACCAGGTCCTCAGAGGGACGTAACAAGATACAGAAAATACGAGCCAACTTGAATACAGTAAACATGCATATAATTTGAAAATAAATAAGTACGCTGTACAAGACAATCTATATGAATGCAAATGAGGACAACTTTTCGACGTATGGGCAAGGGTAGGCTACTCGATCTACCTCACAACTCACACACACGTCAATGGACATCAGAAATCGACATACCGCGAGGGTAGCGACCAGCGCGACACACGCCCGTAGTGCAAACTATATACTACGGTTTACCAGAGTGGTTAAAAGCCCATACGCCTAATGATTGTCCTCTATGATACTAAGTGTCAAGTGTGTGTCAACATATCTAATATATAGTAATGACTAAAAGAAACTACACATGCAATAAATAAATAGAAGTAAAATAAATATACAGAAATATACTAAGCATGCAAAATACTGTAAGCAATTTGGCAAGGTATCTTGCCTGGTAAGAAAGCTGCATGGTGTACTGTCCAGAAGTCAAACGCACAGGATCAAAAGCTATGGTCACAGAACAAATATCTCCGGATGCTGAAATAAATATTACCAACGTTCCCAGAATAAGCAAAATAGCTAAAAAGTACTTCCCTTTCGTCCAATTTGGACACAGGGGTAAAATGGTAATTTCGAGTAAAAGTGGGGTCTACTTGTGGCCTACTTTGCACCAAAAAATGTGCCGAGGGTAACAGTCTCTAAATGGGACAAACTATAGGTCAAACAACTCTAAATATCAATACGAACCCAACGATATGTCCAAATGTGGATTCCGATGGGCCGAAAACAATTTTGTTCAAAAAGTCAACTGTGGAGCCCGCCAATTGGCGACTTGGTCAACCGTCTCAGAATTGCGTGAAAATTGGGTCATAGGACCAGCGCGTTACCATGAGTCCAGTGGCACAAGTTTCGTCGCAATCTGACAAACGTACACAAAATACGCACGAGTTACACAAAAGTTGCGACACGGGGTGTGTTCGCGGATACGGCCTGATTCTGGCGCGCACACGCGTCCGAATCAGTTTTCATGAATTTTTACGTGTCCGGTCACACTGCGTGCACCGTTCGGTACACTTGGTACATGGCAGGGCGGTCCTGTTTGGCGGGGCGCGCTCTGTTTCACAACTTTTAGAATTCTTGAAAAAGTGGGTTCGTGGAGTTTTGTGACGAATTTAATTCCATCCACAGCAGTTAATAATCTAGGGTTATTTAACAAAAAATAAACTAGGTCAAGTGTTCTACACATATAAAAAAGAATCACCGAATTCGGATCTCTGTGGTGGGAGATACGAACTCGGCAACATGGGTGATCACCGCAGTTTTTTGCAATCCCAGAATTGGGTCTGTTTGCGCCCACTTGGGCGTTGTTTTCGCCTATGGGTACACGTTGTTCGAGGTCTGCTATTATACAAATATGGAAGAGGGTTAAGAGGTGAGCATACCGATGAAGACGGAACGGCGTTTGGTTGAGCGAGTCGACGGGAAACAACTCCGGAGCGAAGGTACCTCGTGTGGGAATCTGCAGTGCGCGAGGTCGAGGTCATCGGGATTGGTTTGGACGGCCTGACGGGGTTCTCTGGCTGCGGTGGCGGCTCTAGATGAGAAGAGGGGGTCAGAAGATTTTAGGTTAGGATTTTATAAAATTATATATATATATATATATATATATATATATATATATATATATATATATATATATAGGGAGAGAGGGAGAGAAGTTTGGTCGCTGGTCCGCAGGGGGTCGGGCCTGGAATAGGGATGTGGCGTTGGTGGAAATGCAAATGTGGCTTGCTAGTTGGAATTGCAAAGGGGTTGCTGACGTTTTGCTAGTAAGTGGGCGTGGGGAAAAGTAAGGTGCTGTTGGAATTGTTTTGCTTGGTTTGCTTTTGATTGCTAAGAGTTGGTAATATTTATTATTATTAGTATATTACTAATTATTTCTATATACTTTCTTTTCTTTTCTTCTTCTTAAATATATATACATATATATATTTATATATATATATATATATATATATACTCATAAGAAATTTATAGATTAGAATAATGCACACCGTTAGGCTAGCAACTGCTCAAGGGGTCTCCTACATGGAATAAATTCCGAAAAATTCCTAATGGTCCCATAAATCCTCTAAGTGCCCGAACACCTAAAATAAAAATTATTAAAAATCTATTTCTCCTATTTAGCCCTAATTACTATAATTTAATTAATAATTAATAAAAAAAGGTATATACGATTTTCTAGGAAGGGGGTTTTACAGTAGCGACCATCGTGACACAACTACCGTAGTGCGTGCTAGTTACTACGGTTTACCAGAGTGGATATAGCCCATAAGCCTACTGATTGTCCTTCCCTTCCATGATACTATGTGTCAAGTGTGTGTCAACATATATAATATATAATTATGACTGAAAGAAAATACACATGCAATAAATATATGAAAATATAATAAGTATGCGAAGTACTGTAAGCAATTTGGCAAGGTATACTTGCATGGCAAGAAAGCTGCAAAGTATAAACGTCTAGGAGTCACGCACACAGGATCAGAAACTACGACCTCCGAATAAACGTCTCCAGACGCTGAAACAAACATCACTAACGTTCGCAGAATAATAGCTAAAAAATACTACCCTTTCTCCAATTTGGATACAAGGACAAAACTATAATTTTAGGTCAAAGCAGGGTCCACACCTGGACCACTTTGCACCGAAATACGTGCCAGGGGTAAAGTTCTATAAATGGGATAAATTATAAGTCAAACAAATTTTAAACGTCAATACGAACTCAACGGTATGTCCAATTTTGGATTCCGATGAGCCGAACACAAATTCGTCCTTAAAGTCAACCATGGGGCCCATAGGCGGTTTAGTCAACTATCTCAGAATCGCATAAAACTTGGGTCACAGGACCAGCATGATATCACGAATCCAATGGCACAAGTTACGTCGCATTCTGACGAGCGTACATAAAATGGGGTAGTATTTTATAAAAGTCACGATATAGAGACTTTTTACGGGTACGGGATGATTTCGACCCGCACACTCGTCCGAATCAGTTTTCGCGAAAGCCCACACATTAGGACATACTTTACGCGTCTTTCGATGTAATTGGTAAGCGACGAGGCGCCCCGTTTGGTGGGGCGCGCTCCGTATCATAATTTTTAATGTTTTAAAAATAAGTTTTTATGAGTTTTCAACCTAATTTATCTCTGATTCTAACACCAAATAAAATAAACTAATTACTAGAAAATGATCTCGGTTATATAGGCTTTACACAAGAAAAAGTAGATTTCGATTTGGTTGTCTATGTTGGGAGATATCGGCCTCGAAACTTAGGTCGTTGGAACAGTTTCTAGCAGTTTCAAAAATATGATTTTTTCTCAACTTGGCTTCGATTTCTACCTGATTTTTAACACTGCTCGAAGGAAACTAATTAACAAGATTTAGATAGGGATAGGTAATGATCATACCGGCGAAGACGGATTCAAAATCGGGCGAGAGATGGGATGGAAAATGGCACGTGAAGAGGCGGTCGTCGCTGCCGTTTCCTGCCGCGGATGTCGGCGCAGTTGCGGTTGCGGTCGGCCGGCCGCTCTCCAGCAGCGGCGCTGGCGTTCAGGCAGGGGTTCTTCTGCATCGGGTGATTAGGTTAGGGTTAGGGTTTATAATATGATTTACATGATATATATATATATATATATATATATATATATATATATATATATATATATATAGGTAGAGGGAACGAGAGAGTTAGGGATGGGTTCGCTGTTGGGCCGCGCGGGTGCTACTGTGCTCGCGGGTAGATTAGGTTAGCAGCGGTGTTGGGGTGGTGCTTTGGGCTTAGGGGTTTAGGAATTAGATTAGTTAAGGGATTTGTTTAAGGATTTAAGGGTTTTAGTGATTAGGGTTTATAAGATATTTCTTTTCTTTTCTTTTTTTTCCTCTTTGCTTATTATCTTTTTTTTTCTTTTCTTTAACATTATTATTACTATTACTAAAATTATTATGATTACTACTATTATTACTATTGCCCACTCCAGCTACTATGTTGCCTTTGGGTCCTATTCTTGATGCGTCATCAAAGAATAGTTGCCAGGTGTCATCTTTCATTGCAATATTAGACTCTAAGACTTTATCTGGTATGTCGTCGTACAGTTTGGAAGTTTTTTGTACAGGATGAGCTGCTAGAAAATCAGCTAGCGCTTGACCCATCACTGCTTTTTATGGAACATACACCATGTCATAAGGTGATAGCAGCATTGCCATGTTAGTAACCGAGAATTGAGTGTGCTCGGCTTGGTCATCAATACCCAGAGGGGATTTACTCGGTATATGACATGAATGGTTTAACCCAACACAGAGTGTCGCATCTTTTGAATAGCAAACATCAAGGCGATGCATTCTTTTTCCATAGGATTGTATCGATGTTCAGCACCGACCATCATACGACTAAGATAATAAATCGCATGTTCATAGCCTTCGTTACTCTTTTATGCAAGAAGAGCTCCTAGGGAGTAATCCATTGCTCGAACATACAACAAAAAGGGCTTCCCTACGACCGGAGACACCAGAACTGGCAGATTTATGAGATACCATTTGATGTCGTCAAATGCTTGTTGACATGCTTCATTCCAAACAAAGGACACGCCTTTCTTTATTAACTGAGTAGAGGGTCGGCATCGTCCCAAGAGATTGCAGCTGAACCTCCTGATATATGGCAGACGGCCTTGCAGACCATGAAGTTCTTTGAGATTGCATGGAGGCCACATTTTGAGAATAGCTTTAATTTTATCGGGTTCAACAAGTATATCCTTAGAGGTTATAATATATCCGAAGAATTTAACACTGGAGACTCCTAGAAAGGATTTAGTTGGATTCATCTTCAATTGGTGATGGCACATCAATTCGAACACAGTCTTCAAATCTTGAAGGTGATCATCTTTAAGATAACTCTTGACAGCAATATCATCCATGTATCATTCTACTGTCTTCCGTAAATGTTTCTGAAAAAATATACTTATGGCTCATTGACGGGTTGTTCCCGTATTCTTTAAGCCAAAGGGGATGACTGTATAGCGGTATACTCCCAGTGGTATACGGAAAGAGATATATTTTTCGTCATCAGGCGATATCTTAATTTGATTGTATCCCGAGAATCCATCCATAAAAGACATATGTTCAATGCCACAGTATTATCGATCATGACATCTGTGACGGGGAGAGAAAATTCGTCTTTTGGACTGGCCGAGTTCAGATCTCGAAAATCTATGCAGACCTGGACTTTTCCATTCTTCTTCCTAACTGGGACGACATTGGCAACCCAGTCGGGATGCTTCTCTTCTCGAATGAAGCCACATGCTATCAATTTCTTGACTTCTGCTTCAATTGCATCCATCATATCCGGACGGAATCACTGTTGCTACTGTTTTACTAGCTTAGCATTTGGAACAATATTAAGCTTGTGTATGGCTATTTGAGGATCCAGGACAGACATATCCTCGTAACTCCAATCGAAGACATCAATATACTCCTTTATTAGCTGAACTAAAGCTTGTTTATCTTCTTCAGGAAGACTCTTGCTAATAAAGATTGGTTTTTGGAAAGATTTTTCTGCTACATCAATTTGGACTACTTCATCCAGTGTAGGTGGTTCACATTGCTCAAACCGAAGCTCCCCTTGAGTATCCATCTATTGTGTCCAAGGATTATTTTGTTTTTGCTGCTGCTGTGGTGCCCGAGACAGAGTCTGGAACTGCTGTGGCTGCTGGAACGATCTCTACTAGAGTTGGGGGCGCTTGGCAGGTCTCGCACTTCTACTAGCTCCCACGAAGCAATTATGGTCTCACTTTGGCTTCAAGCTTAACTCTTGCTCAATCATGCGTGCCTCCGCAAGAATCTTGGAATGCGTCTCATAGAAAGACGAAATATGGATCTTCACTTCCCAGTTCATATCCATACAGAAAAGACTCGCCATGTTCTTCGGATCTCGTATAATGTACTCCGTATATCGGCTCAGTCTGTCGAACTCCGCGGCGTACTCCTCTACTGTCATACCCCCTGACGGAGGTTCTAAAATTGTCGAGCCAGATCCAACCTATCAGTCGGAGAGAAGAATTTTTTCTTGAAAAGGTCTTTGAAACCTTCCCAAGTCTGCCCAGGATCAGCGAGAAGCGGTTCATTCTTGAACAAAGTACGAGCAATATCTGTCATCTGGAGCCAAACTGCCATGATCTTCAGGTCCTCTGCGAGACGAGACAGCCGCATAATACGCTCAATGTCCTTGAGCCAATCATCCGCATATATGATTCCTTTCGTCCCTTTGAAGCCCCGAGGTTCCAACTTTTTGAAGTCCTGGATGTTACCCAGCTTGGGCTGGGTATCATGCTGCTGGATGGGAGCACCTCTCTCGACTGCTGCTACGGCAACCTGATGAACTCTCTCGAAGCCTTCATATATAATATCCATCTATCTCTGCTGAAACTCAGTCTGGGCCCTCTGGGCCTCCACCATCTATCTTAACAATGCAAACATATGCGTCCCATTGCTGGCATGGGTGGTGGGGGTGGAAGATCCTACGCTACTGCTGCTGCTGGAATAGCCCTCTGAACCGGTGGAGGAGCACCCCCAAAAGCTGTTGTTGACACCCCCACCTGGATCGGGGAGGCAACCCTCTGTACTGGAGAAGTTGGAGAAAGCTCTCTATCAGGCTAAGGTACAACACCATCAACTTTCCTCTAAACCGGTGGTCGGGAGGTAGCTGATCTCTTAGAAGGACAATAATAATTCAAAATAAAGCACTATTTAGAATGATAAAGATAGCAAAATTAATATATTGGAAATATTTCCTAGTTGTGATTGAGTATACTCTCCTCCTATATCCTTTATCCTATAGCAGGCTCATAGCAGTACTCTAAGTCTGAGCACTACTATGATATCGTACTAGTTGCAACCTCGAGGACTTGCATGGGCCACCATTAAAAATGTGTCATGACCCGCACCCGGTGTAGGGACACGAGTAGTGAACAACGTCCAGCCTATGCCGCAGCATCGGAGGTAGAACGATGTCTAGGTCATCAATACTATCTAAACATCTCCCATAATATATATAAGTACATGTCATGGCATCTCAACTCCAAATAGAGGAATAATATGATAATATGATAAAGGTAATCCATACTCAATCACAATATAAAACTAGAGGAAGATCTGGCATTATATGGAATAAAAGAAATGGAAGTCACAAATATAACTCATCTCCTAGTCCAATAGACTAGTACAATAATCTCAATATAATACATGCCAAAAATGTCTAAATAAGACAATCAAATACAAAAGTCTAACTAGCTGCAACTAGCTGATCATCTCCAGGTATCGGCTCCTCCCGAGCCGCTGTCTCCAACTCTACACCAACTACGTCCTGAGCTCTATAGTGTGTCGGATACCAGTCATCTAAATCATCTGAAAAATATATCCAATCAAGATTAGAGCAAAGAACATCTCTAACAGCATTCTGATAAATGATAAAGGCTACGTAACAGAAAATAGAGATAAATACCAGATAAATAGAGCAAAGGTAGGAAATATACAAGATATAATGTGATCTAAATAAATATTGGAGTAATAAGCATCATATGCTAGAGTCAGAATATAACTAGCTAAGTGGGTGAGTACTAGCTTCAAGATATTATCGGCTTAGGAACTTGATACAAGAATTATGGACTGGTTAATCATACGTGCAGTATATAATTAAAACTATTCAAGGACATGCTCAAGGAGGGGTATGATCACATATCTACCCTAACACTCCCCGTCCCTTATTGGTATAGTGGATCCAATCATGAAATATCTAACTTAAGACCATAACCCAATACCAAAATACTGCTGCTATATGCTTCCACTAACAGTTCACTGCTCATCATCTTAAGGTCTGAACAGACCAAGCTGAAACTAACTGATACACCACAATGTATCACACTGTGGCACTGAATACTACTCTAATAGTAGTGCACTAAAGCCCCCAGTTCCCTGCACAGACACTCACAACATCCACACACACAACATACTCTACAATAAATACACTCCTCCATAATAAACAACACATACATCTAATATATAATCATACACACACACACACAATATATATATATATATGTATATATATATATATATATATATATATATATATATATACATATATATATATATATATATATATATATATATATATATATATACACACACACACACACACACACATAATTGCCATAATGCCAAACACTATGTGTGCAATCTCTAATATACTATAGTACACACTTAATTGAAACACCAAAACTCTCAATTCTCTATAAATAGCATTCCCACATATCAAATATACCTAATAATAGTTATTAGAACTACTTACAATAGGAATTAAAGAGAATTGCACAAAATGAGTCCCGTATCACACTGTATCGTGATACGGCCTACTCTTATCCAATTGTGGACAAGTATCTAGTCTTTCAACCCTGATCTAAGTCCAATTAGACTAAATTGTTCTCATGACACATACTTGATGTGTCAATCTCGTAATTTTTCTAAATTGTACATAAAAACCTATGTAGAAGTGTCAATATACATCAATAGAGCCTAGATCTTCATCCTATAGGTAGTCTTATGCCATGGGAGGGTTCCTAAGGGTCAAATGCATGAATTAGAGTCTATAATGAAGGAGAATTCAGATCTATACTTATTGGAAGATGGATTCCCAATGAAATGCTCAATGGACATAATCCAGATACGATCTCCTTGCCACAAACTCCTCTTCTAAGTGCTCTTACAACTCCAAGCTCCAATACTCTTCAATTGAGGGAAATGAGAGGGAAATGAGGGTGAATTGGTGGAGGGGTGAACTGAATTGGAGATCTAGAAATTTGGGGATCTAAAGTGGATGTGCAAATGAAGAAGAGAGAGAGAGAAATGAGAGTCTCTTATATGGCCGGCCCCTTCTCCCCCTTTCCCAAGCACTAACTAATGTCTAAATTGTCCCTCAATAGTTAATTATGAAAAATAATTAAAGAGGGATATAATGGAAAATCTCTAAACTAATACCGATTAGTGCTAATCTTTCTAACTAACTAAGGAATGGGTCTAACTTGGGCCTAGTCCATAGTTAAGCCCAAAGTTATCATAGCAAGTCTAATTTGGGTTCACTAGTGTCCATTCTAAATAATAGAAGCCCACTAACTATAAATAATAATACAAGCACAATTTAAATAAAAAGCACACTAATTAATATTAAATTACTAAAAATAAAATAACTATGAAAAATAACTAAATTGCCCTCATTTAGAAAAGTGAGGGTGACAATCAGTCATGACTTCTTCTTCCGGTAACGGAAAAAGAAGCACCATGTTACAAGACTTGAGTTTTATTTTGGCATGCCTCTTTTTGGAATGAGTCTGTAGGCTAATTTGATCGTAACCCAATTCGCTATGTGATTTGTTAGACTGCCCTTGGAGTTGTAGAGGAATACATTGTCCCTTGCCAAAATTCAAACCTTCAGCTTTCTAGAAATTATATCCCATATTTTACATCAAGCGTACAGATTGTTGTCTGTATTGATAAAATTGGGGACGTTCCTCCTCAGCCACACTAGTTGAGGTCGATGTTCTAATTGTTGTAGAAGGATTAGAGGGAATTTTTGTAGGAACACCTTCATAAATAATAAAGATTTTTTGTGCTCTATTCAGCAGAACTCTGCCAATCATGCACCATTGTCGGTGTGTCAAACAAATCTTGCGAGTAGGGCTTGGTGTGACAATGTTCAGATTTTGAAATCTGATCTCGAGAGATATGGCTTCTTGAGGTTGATCTTGATCTTTGTCTTAATGATGATCCGAAAAAATTATATTGCATGGTTTATACTTTCATTTCTAGGATTTTAAATTGGAAGATGCTACTCCCTGGTCCCAATTTGGTAGCAGGTCGGGATGAATCAAGATAATCTCGCCATGATCTGGGGTAAGAGGCACCAACCGCTCTTTTTGACTTCGAGGAGGCAAAAAATTTACCACTTCCATTGTAGCTCGAGGTATTGGAATGACGCCGTTAAGGACTTCTTGTGCTGGAAAATCACTAAATTTAAGAGACACCATATTGGCGGTTGCTGTCTTCTCCTCATTGTGAAGGGTGATGGCTTTAGAATCTATCAACTGTTGTATTTTTCTTTTCAAGACATAACAAGCCTTGGTTGGATGATGTCCATACCGATGGTATAAGAAATACTTCGGGTCATCTGTTTTACCAGCCTCCTCACGTAGTTTGAAATCAGGTAATTATAAATAGGCACTCTTCATCAGACAGTCAAAATATTATGGATATCTCTCTCGTCAAAGGAATATTACTCCTTAGGTCTGAAAGATTCTGGAGAATTTTGTGTTGAAGGATGTAGTGCCCCGCTCCTAGCGGTGCACTATATAAGACTTGTGGCTCAATTGACTCAATCAAAATTGAGTATAGAGAAACTTTACGATGGAATCAATCACGGACAACGCAATGAACCTTTCCAATTGATGGATCGGCTTCTGTTGGAATGAGTCCAATAGTTTTTGTTGGATTTTTGGTTGGCTTTCTTGAATTTTTGCTGTTTGGTTTTGATGAATGTGTTTTTGTGATTGGTTTTCGATGATTGATTGCTTAGCCCATTTTCATCGATTGCATGCATTCATTCTAGAGAACTCTGAGAGAAATAAAGATGGTAGTCTAACCAAATATTTGTGCCAATGCAGATAGACGTATGACCGAAGACTGAGTGAGCAAGCATCATTTTCTCTCTGCATTCTCTATTTGGTGAGCGATTTTGTCCCTTCTTCTCTACTCTTTCATGCCAATAATCAATAATGTTCTCTCGTAACCTTGTTAAGCCCAATGATCGATAAAGCCACTAATGCCACAAGTTTAATACCATTAATGTAAATCAATGAATTTTATTGATAAGAGGAAAGTTCAATTTTAAAACACAGGGAAGGATATGATCATTATGTCATGGTTTGGTGCCATTCCTTAGCGGTAAATTGGAGTCTACGGACTACCAATCGAAACAATGAATAAGTATGCTGAAATAATAATGGTTAAATATGTAGTGCTGCTCTAAATGCTTCAACACCTTACACTGCTATTTATGTTTATCATATAGTCGTAGATGCATTGTATGGTCATGGACAACTTGTGCACATGGTATTAAATTTACTCGAACGGAACCTGGGGCACTGGGGATCGTTCGGCCCGGGGAAAATAGTAGCTCTTTGGTAGCACCGGGTATAAGTCGGGCATTTATTGAGGCTTGCTACCTGCTTTGAATGGCACATCACATGCCCATCTAAGTCATATATGGCATGTCCATCGTTGTGCTATACCACAAATGATCCAGTAGAAATACGTTTTATACTAATGATGTCTTACGCAGGGCGGTAAGAAAAATCCTATAGATTATGCAGGAATGACCATTGGTCGGGATAAGAATTCCATATGTGAAAATATTATATATTTTACTGCATGAACTATAGTCTATATGAATTATTGTCTATATAAATTAATGCTTTAATTAAGAAACATTGTTTTAGGTGAGTGGGTCAGTTTTGCTTACCAGTACAAGTTGAGTACTGACCCACATCTCTGTGGACAAACCAGGTGACCGAGATACCATGGACGCTCAAGGGAGATAAAGCTTTCATTGTAGTCTTTTCAAGCTTCTTCCTATTTCAAAGATTTTTAGTTGCTGCTTTCAAGTTTCCTAGAATATAATAAAGGGGCATAATGTATGGGATAAGAAAATTATTTTATTTTAGCCTGTCAGTCTTTTCTTTTATGCAAAAGCTATGTAAGCCGTTCAGGCATTTTCATTTCGGAGCTAAAAAAATGTACTTCGTTGGAATGAATCAATAAAAGAATTATTTTTCTTCCTATACAAATGTGTGCTTTATAATCTGCTGCTGTGTTGTGGAACTATTTACAAAATATTTTTGACACATGTGCACTTTTTTGCCTTGTACAAGTGCAACCCCAGACTTGTACGGCATCACGCCCACCGAGGATGAACGGTTCTGCGAAACCAGGGTGTGACAAGTTGGTATCAGATCACGGTTTAAAGTTCCTCGGATTTCAAAAAAAAATTGGTTTTCAAATGAAAGTTTCAAACAATAACGATTTTCTCAGATGATTTAATTTTCGATAGTGCTGCCTAAAATAATATTCAATACAATAATCCCATAAATATTTTATAAGTGCTAATGGAAGTTATTTCTTTTGCAGATGACTAAGGGTGATAGCTCCAAGGCGACATCATCGTCTGACCCAATAGAGAAAGTAACAAAAATGTTAGAGGCGCAAAGGAACCAGAGCAATGCACATCACAAGATGATTTTGGCACAGCATCGTGAGATTCAAGCGCAACTAACAAACCAGTTTCAAGCGTGATTTGATGCACAATAGTTAAAAGTTGATAACTTGTCCCAACTGGTTGCTATATTAACTGAGAATAACAACGAGACCGCAGTGGCTGCCGCTAAAGAGACATTGGTGGTAGAGGCAGAGAAAACTGAACAGCTCCAAAAAGGTGACCGATATTCAAGTTTTCTGAATTTAAAAGCTTCAATCCACCCGAGTTCAATGACAAGACAGAACCAGAGGAACTAATGGGCTTCCTAAAGACTTTGGAGGGCATTTTCCGTATGTGTGATGTGCAAGGCACCAAAAGAGTGGATTGTGCGGCTGTACGGCTGCGTCTCAAAACGGAAGACTGGTGAAAGTTGAAGAGACAATCATTATGCGGTGCCAACCAAGAAACCAAAGTCTCATGGGAGACATTTAAGTAGGCATTCATCGCACAGTTCATCCTACCAGTTGTCCATCATAGGAAAGAAAAAGAGTTTGTAGCGCTCGAGCAGGCAATATGTCCGTCAGCGACTACGAAGCAGAGTTCTTAAAGCAATCCAAGTTCGGAGGCTAAATGATACCGAATGATGAGATAATATGACTATGATTCATTGAGGGTCTGAATGAAGGCTTACAACGTGATTTTCTCAACTGGAAGTGTGTGACGTATAGGGAAGCCTATAAAGCGGCTCTCGAGATGGAGAAATTTTATCCTCGAGGGGTGACAAAAAATAACCGTGGAAATAACTACAAACGACCCATGGCAAAAAGCAGGTCTGATGCGTCCAAGCATTCGAACACAAATGATAACAGAGGACCCTATCAGCGACCTTGCTGTAAAAAGTGCAAGCGGATTGGATACCATCAAGACGAGTGGCGGACTGGATGTTTTAAGTGTGGCAGTTTGGATCATAAAGCTGTGTGGTGCAATAGTGGGGGAAGAAATCAGAATCATGATCAACATCACAATCGGAATCATGATCAACAATACAATTAGAATCGTGGACAAGCGCCACAAGCTCCGCAGCAGCAGCTGTGAATGCTCAGAATCCGCGACCAGGAGGACAGGGTAGAGTGTTTGCACTGACTCAAGAAGAAATGCTTGCCTCAAACAATGTCATAACAGGTATAATGCTTACAAAAAAAAAATCTGCTCGTGTACTATTTGATTATGGTGCTACACATAGCTTCATTTCATCTGTATTTGCTAATGAACACAAATTTTGTAAGATACTGTTAGATATGAATCTTAATTTCAACACTTCGTCCGGAATAGATTTGCCTGGTAGTTCAATTTGCAAGGATGGTTACATTTGCATTGGGAAAAAGTATATGTCATTGGATACAATAGTCCTGGACATCGCCGATTACGACATCATCTTGGGCATAGATTGGCTCGAGACGTGCAATACAAAAATTGACTGTGTGGAGAAGAGAGTTGTGTTTCGCATTCCTGGTGAGGCAGTTCTCTTATTCATGTAGTCCGACGGCTTAAACGGTGATGGTGGTATCGGCAATAACGACAAGGCGTATGCTATATTCGGGGTGTGAAGGGTATCATGCTTCTGTGTGGGACACTCGGATGAAGGGAGCAGACTCGGATGAAACCGAAGTCGTAGCAGAATTTTTCGATGTATTTTCAGAAGAGATACCTGGAATGCCTCCAGATCGAGAAGTTGAGTTCAGTATTGACACCTTTGCCAATACTCGCCCGATATCAAAAGCTCTGTATCGGATGGCTCCTCCTGAATTGAAAGAACTGAAGTCACAACTAAAAGTTTTACTAGATCGTGGCAACATTCGCCCCAGTGTTTCACCTTGGGGAGCTCCAATGCTGTTTGTGAAGAAGAAAGACGGCAAAATACGTATTTGTATAGATTATCGAGAATTGAACAAAGTGACTATCCAAAACAAGTATTCCTTACCAATAATTGATGATTTGTTTAACCAACTTCAGGGCACGATAGTATTTTCAAAGATTGATCTTCGTTCATAGTACCACCAGTTGAAGATCAAACTAGAGGATATTCCAAAGTTGACTTTTCGTACAAGATATGGACACTATGAGTTTTGGTTATGCCTTTTGGTTTGACCAATGCTCCAATGGATTTCATAGATATGATGAATCGAGTATTCTGAACCCTCTTAGACAAGTTCATCGTCATGTTCATCGATGATATCTTAATCTACTCGAGAGACAGAGAAACTCACATTGAATATTTAATGACCGTACTGCAGACACTTCGTGAATATCAGTTATATACGAAGTTAAGTAAGTATGAGTTCTGGATAAGCAGTATTTCTTTCCTTGGGCATGTTATTTCAGCAGATGTTGTATCAGTTGACCCAAAGAAAATAGAGGCAGTGGTGGGCTGAAAATAACCCACATCGACTAGTGAGATCAAAAGTTTTCTTGGCTTGGCTGGCTACTATTGGAGATTCATAAAGAACTTCGCAAAGATTGCGTCGCCTCTGACTCACCTCACCCAAAAGGGAGTAGTATTCAAATGGACAGACGACTGTGAGAGCAGTTTCCAAGAACTGAAGCAGCAGCTCATCCCGGCTCTAATTCTTACTCTTCCAGATGGAACTGAGGGATTTCAGATATACAGCAATGCATCTCAGCTCAGATTGGGATGTGTTCTTACGTAGCATGGAAAAAGTAATTTTGTATGCCTCAAGACAACTAAAATAACATAAAAAGAATTACCTAACGCATGATTTGAAACTTGCAGCAATTGTGTTCGCATTGAAATTATGGCGACACTATCTCTAAGGAGTGTCCTGCAAGATCTTCACGAATCATAAAAGCCTTAAGTACATATTCACGCAAAAGGAATTAAACTTGAGGCAACGACGATGGCTGGAATTGATAAAGGATTATGACTTGACAATTGCTTATACGCCCAAAAAAGCAAACGTTATGGCAGATGCATTAAGTCAAAAATTTATCGGATCATTATCGATGTCAAGCATGTTACTTCGAGACATAGAAGAAATGGGCATCGAATACAAAGTTCGTACACAGGGAGAACAGCTGGCTCAATTGCAGCTAGAGCCAAACTTGCTCGAAAAGATTAAATCCGCACAAAAGGATGACCAATTCCTATAGAAGATACGCAAGTTAATTTTAGTAGAAAAGGCAACCGATTTTGTGGAACACGAGAATAGAACGTTGTGGCTTAAGGGAGGATTATTTATACCTAAGGATGATGAACTCAGGAAGGAGATACTAACTGAGGCTCATTATGCTAAGTACACCTTGCATCCAGGAAGAACCAAAATGTACAAGAATTTGCGAACAAAATTTTGGTGGCATGGCATGAAGAAAGATGTGGCATTGTTCGTGTCACGATGTCTGGATTATCAACGTATGAAAGCAGAATACTAGTAACCCGGCGGAGAGTTGTAAAACCTTGCCATTCTGGAATGGAAATGGGAGGACATCTCAATGGAATTCATAGTGGGCTTACCAAAGACAAAAAAATTGATGCAATTTGGGTCGTCATAGATAGACTAACCAAGTCGGCTCTTTTCATAGCAATCAAAAATACATGGAGCGCTGACTGTTTGGCTCAAATTTAGTTAGATCAGATTATCCGGTTACATGGAGTGTCAGTCTCAATTGTGTCGGATAGGGATGGACGGTTCTTGTCTCGATTCTGGAATAGCCTTTAGGCGACAATGGGCACCAAGTTGTATTTCAGCTCGACGTACCATCCGGAGACTGATTGACAGACCAAGAGAGTAAACAAAATCCTAGAAGACATGATACAACTGTGCATGCTAGATTTGAAGGCAAGTTGGGATACCTATCTATCACTGGCAGAGTTTGCTTATAACAATAATTATCAAGCGAGTATTCAGATGGCCCCGTATTAAGCACTATAGGGACGCAAGTGTTGATCACCGATATGTTAGGAGGAAGTTGGTGAACGACAAGTAATCAGACTGAAACTTATTAAACAAGCCATCGAGAAAGTTCATCTGGTGCGAGAAAATCTTTGAGTTGCTCAAAGTCATCAGAAAAGCTATGCTGATGTACATAGGCGACCTTTGGAATTCATGGAGGGTGATTATGTGTTCCTAAAGGTGACACCTATGCGAGGTGTGATGCGATTCGGCGTCAAGGGGAAGCTGAGTCCACGGTTTATCGGACCCTTCGAGATTCTAGATAGGGTGGCACCAGTGGCTTATCGACTTGCACTACCTCCTGCTTTCGCGGAAGTGCACGATGTCTTTCATGTTTCTCAACTAAGGAGATACGTGTATGACCTGGGTGATGTAGTAAACTTCGATCAGCTTGACCTGAGTGCCGACCTATATTACTCGAAAGAACCTGTTCAGATCCTAGACAGGAAAGAGAAGACCCTACAAAAATAATCTGTGACTTTGGTACGTGTGTTGTGGCAGAATCCTGTAGTCGAGAAATCGACATGGGAGCTTGAGGAAGAGATGCAGAAGTAGTACCCTTCCTTATTCGATAACCTAGAGGTAGAACCTTTGTCTTAAGTTTCGAGGACGAAATTTTTTTAATCGTATATTATGTAGTGTACCACTCCTAGTTGTGCATTATATAAGGCTTGTGGCTTGATTGACTCGGTCAGAATTGAGTATGAAAAAACTTTACGACAAAATCGAACACGGACAATGCAATGAACCTTTCCAATTGATGGATCGACTTCTGTTGGAATGAGTCTAATAGTTTTCGTTAGATTTTTGGTTGGCTTTCTTGGATTTTTGCTGCTTAGTTTTGATGAACGTGTTTTCGTGATTGGTTTTTGATGATTAATTGTTTAGCCTATTTTCATCGATTGCATGCATTTATTCTAGAGAACTCTGAGAGAAATGAAGATGGTAGTCTAACCAAATGTTGGTGCCAATGTAGCTAGACGCGTGACCGGAGCCTGAGCGAGCAAGCATCATTTTATCTCAGCATTCTCTATTTAGTGAGAGGTTTTGTCCCTTATTCTCTACTCATTCATGCCAATAATCAATAATATTCTCTAGTAACCTCGCTAAGTCCAATTATCGATAAAGCCACTAATGCCACTAGTTTAATACCACTAATGTAAATTAATGAATTTTATTGATAAGAGGAAAGTTTAATTTCATAACACAAGGAAGGATATGATCATTATGTCATGGTTTGGTGCTATGCCTTAGTGGTAAATTAGAGTTTACGGACTACCAACCGAAATAATGAATAAGTATGCTGAAATAAGAATGGTTAAATGTTCATTACTGCTCTAAATACTTCAACACCTTATACTTCTATTTATGCTTATCATATAGTCGTAGATGAATTGTATGGTCATGGACAACTTGTGCACAAGGTATTAAATTTTCTCGAACGGAACCTGGGGTAATGGGGACCGTTCGGCCCCGGAAAAAATAGTAGCGCTTTGGTAGCACTGGGTATAAGCGGGACATTCATTGAGGCTTGCTACCTACTTTGAATGGCGTATCACACGCCCATCGAAGTCCTATACAGTATGTCCATCGTGGTGCTACACCATAAATGACCTAGTAGAAATAAGTTGCATACTAATGATGTCTTATGCAGGGGTGGTAAGAAAAATCTTGTAGATTATGTAGGAACAACCATTGGCCGAGGTAAGAATTTCATATGTGAAAAGATTATATATTTCACTGCATGAACTGTTGCCTATATGAATTGTTGCCTATATAAACTGTTGTTTTAATTAAGAAGCTTTGGTTTAGGTGAGTGGGTCAGTTCTTCTCAACAGTACATGTTGAGTACTGACCCATGTCACTATAGGCAAACCAGGTGACTGAGATACCGTCGACGCTCAAGGAAGATAAAGCTTTCGTTGCAGACTTTTCAAGCTTCTTCATATTACAAATTATTTTAAAATTTTCTAGTTGCTGCTTTCAAGTTTCCAAAAATATAATAAAGGGGTATAATGTATAGGATAAGAAAATTATTTTATGTTAGCCTATGAGTCTTTTCTTTAATGCAAAAGCAATGTAAGTTGTTCAGGCATTTCCATGTCGGAGCTAAAAAAATTGTACTTCATTTCAATGAATCAAAAAAAAGAATTATTTTTTCTTCCTATACGAATGTGTGCATTATAATCTGCTGTTGTGTTGTTAAACTTTTTATAAAACAATTTTAACATATGTGCACTTTCTTGCCTTGTACAAGCGCAACCCCAGACTTGTACGACATCACGCCCAGTTCTGCAAAACAGAATATGGGAATGAATCAGTTCTACGAAACCGGGGCATGACAGAGGAGAGGTGGGTCGCTGTCATGCCCCAGTCCCAAAATACCGAGGGACCAGACGCGTGATAATGGCCAGCAGCACACACCGATGGACAAACCCAATTTAATGGATCCATCGGGCATGCTTAAGCTATAATATAATAATAAGTAGGTCCAATGATACCAGTCACAGTCTATATTAATCTCATCCACAACAGATAATCACAGATCAAATGCCAGAATAAATGTAAATAAAATAAACTAACAAAACTGAATGAAAGTGTCTCGGAGAACAATCCGAGAATAAGTCTGGTACATCAATAAAATAGACTGGAAATGAAGTAACTATAAACTGAAATAAATGAGTATCTCAAGCCAATACTCAAGAGAAGTCCTCTGGTACAATCTCGTCCTCAGATCCTGGTTCTGCTCCAAGGTAGGCACCTGCTCCTGCTAATGCTAATGCTCCGGTCCCGTATACCTCGGGATAGATCTCGTCAGCTATACCTGGGGACACAGTCCGGATCCAGGTCCTCAGGGGACAACAAGGTACAGAAAATACAAGCCAAAAAATGCAAGTTGAGAGTTTTAGTCATACTCGGGCTAAGGCTACTACAGGATCAGTGTCGGAGAAACCCATAGCAGTATTTTCTCGAAGGGCCAGAACTGGTGCCATAGCTCTGTGTCAGAGACTAAGACACATCCAGATGTCAATATGTATAATATAATCAGCCTTTGTTATGGTAATACTCTTCCCACCCGATGAAATCTCACGTCTCATGTCCATGACACGCAGGATCAAAACTAATACAACAAGTCAGGATATAATCTAAGCATGTAAACTGTGTATGTCATAAACCAGTATCCTATACAGAATCACCACAAATATCTCGGAAGATCCTGTCTCATGAACAGTGTCGAGTGTCCTGGGTATAATGTACTTGATAAGACAAGTACGAGGATGTAAAGGGTCACGAATGTCCATCTCTAGATGACAATACACAACACCGCGTACGGTGTTGGCACCCGACTATAATCGGACGCTAAGTAAGTCACATGGTCCTAGGTTAAGCATGCACAACAATCACAGGAATAAACAAGAGAATAATAGGAATCAATATGCTGCAAGTTTGGCGAGGTACACTTGCCTGGGGTTCTGGCTCCAACTGTAGCTCTGGTCTCAATGTGATTTGCAGGTTCTACTCCGGTTGCTGAAATAAACATCACCATTAGATTCAGAAAATATTAAATAGCTAGAAACGTCTGTCCTTACGTCCAATTTGGACACAGGGGCAAAAATGACATTTCTGGGCCAAAGCGGGGTCCACAAGTGGGCCGCTTTGCATCGAAAAGTGTGTCAGGGTCAAAGGTCTCCAAATTCACCAAACTTAGTGTCAACAAGTCAGGAACGATGATATGACCCAACGGAACTTCCAGAATTGGATTCTGATGAACAGATCACAAAATCGCCCGTCAAGTGGAGCCTGTGGGGCCCACGATACGTAATTTTGTCAACGTTCTCAGAATCGAACAAAAATTGGCTCACAGGATAAGCGTATTGCTACGAGTCTGATGGCGCAAGTTTCGTCTCGATCTGACGTGTGTACACAAAGTTAGGACGCATTCCAGAAAGGACGGATACGGGACGGTGTCCGCGGATACGCGTTGATTCCGGTGTGCACGCTCATCCGAATCGACTTCTGCAAAATCCCACACGACCGTATCAACGTCGCGCACATTTCGGTAAAGACCGCGTGCGACCAAGTCGTCCCGTTTGGCGGGGCGCACTCAGTTCCGGGGTAAAACAGGGCGTTGGTTTTCCTATTTTTGGATCGCGGTTCGCGATCGCCACAGGACGCGACGCACCGAACGAGTTACACGGGCACCGAGGGGGTCACACAGTCTACGCGATGCAACTGACGGAATTGAAAACGGGGCAGCGAGGAGAAAGAACGGGTTACCTGAACAGGGCTCCGTAAACGATGATTTCACGTGTCCGCGCGTCTGTGTCCTTGTCCTGTGTCCAGGCTGATTCGTGTCCAGTCTAGGGTTAGGGTTTTCGTCATAAGGCGCCGGGGCTTGCCGGAGTTGGGAGGCTGCTGGCGGCCGGAGGGAGGCAGAGCTGGGCAGGGGTCGGCGGGGGTGTTCGTGGCGGAGGAGGTTGTGGAGGCGCGAGAGTTTGATGGTGGTGGTGCTGGGGATTCTGGAGGCGGTGACAAAGGCGACGTTGGGGGGAGGTTAGGTCGGTGGTCGGTTCGAGCGGGCTGAGGAAGGAGGTGGTCGAGCGGGGAGGGAGATGGCTGGGTGTCGTAGTCGGGGAGGAAGGTGATGGGGTCTCGGGGGACGGGTCTGGCCGAAGGTGGAGAGTTCTGGGGAGAGACGGCCGGAGATGAGGGGAGACGGTGGTCGAGGAGAAAGTCGAGGGAGGGTGGAGTCGGTCGGACTGGTCAGGGCTAGGCGGAGGGGCAAGGGCGGTGAGGGGAGGTTGAGTCGTCGGCTGAGGGAGGGGAGGAGAGGGGAGAAGTGGTGGAGATCGTCGGGGGGTCGACGAGGGTGGAGACGGGGTCAGGCGGTGAGAGGAGGTCGACGGCGAGGACACTGCGGGCGGAGAGAGGGAGAGAGAGTTGCGGCGGCGGCGGGGCACGGATCCCAAGGGGGTTAAATACCCGCGCCGCCGGGTCGGAATAGTAATTCCGACCCGATAGAGAATTAGGGTTCGGTGGATTCGGGTCCGGGTCGGGCGGGTCGCGGGTTGGGCAGACCCGATCCGACCCGTTAAGGTCAAGGGTCCGGTCCGGTTTGGTTGGACCGGGTTCAGCCCGATTTATTTTGGGTTTAAATACGGTTTAATTATTAATAGTTTTTAGCGCTTTAAACGGGTTTTCGGAGTCCAATAAATTCACCGAAAATTATCCTATGTCCGGTTTCTCATTTTACACCATAAAATATTATTTCTATAATATTTTAATATTAATTAACAGCAATTAAAAATTATTTAATTATCAAAAGCCTAGGTTTTAGTTACAGAAAAATCTCAAAAAATTCCAGAAAATTATGAAAAATCCAAATTAAAATTTCTTGAAAAAATCAGGGGGATTACAATCTACCCCCTTAAGAGGATTGCGTCCTCGCAATCAAAGAATAACCGGTTAACAGAGATGACACGGTTGCAAACATTGTTCGAAGCACATTGCGATAAAGGAGAGTCAAGGTTGAGGGTGTAAGAATAATACAAAAGAAAAATTATTTTCCTAAGCATTAAAAGTTATGCAATCTCCCGTATGAAGGAGATCTAGAAGGCTACAGTTTAGAAGAGTAGGTTATCACTAGGTTACCAATTATAAAACATTCTAGGTTATAAAACATATTAGGTTATTAGCAAGTTCAACATTACTAGGTTAAGGCTAGGGTCACGAACCAATAAACACGAGAATAAACAATACTAGAAACAGAAAACTATAAAACTTACGTGCATTAGCTACTCCATGAATCTGCGCATCCTCCAAAGTCATAGCAAAAGCTTGTCCGTGTCCTTGAGGGTGTGCCCTCTGTTGTTGCTGGGACTGTTGGAAGGGTGCTGGTCGAGGTGCCAAAGGTGGCCTTTGTTGATATTCTCCTGGTGCTGGTAGAGCTTGTTGGTTTGCCCTTGGTGCTCCTTCTCTATGCTCAGGGCAGTCCCTCACTGCATGCTGTCTGGATCCGCAACCTAAGCATAGTCCTAACCTGCCTCGGCATTCCCTGGCAAGATGGCCTGCTTTGCCATAGTAGTGACAAGTAGAGAGGACTATTACTTGTGGTGTAGATGCTTTCTGCTGTTGCTGTAGGTGAGGTCTCTTTGCAGCTTCTTCTTGTGGTGCTCTGGTTGTTGCTGATGTGGAAGGCCGCTTCAGTCTGGTCTCTCTCCTGGTGACGCGCTCCATGCGCCGAGCTGCAGCAAGGACGTCGAAGTAAGATATGGGAGCAATGGATCTAATTAGTTTCTGTAGCTCGAAGTTTAGTCCATCGAAGAACTTCTCGGCCTTCTCTTCTTCTGTCGGAATCAAGGTAGAGGCGAAGCGACTCAGATGAATAAATTTCGTGTTGTACTCTTTCACTGTCATATTGCCTTGGATAAGATGGTTGAACTTGTCTCTGAGTTCTGATCGAGCGGTAGCTAAAATGTACATCTCTTGAAAGAGTCTGGAGAACTCCTCCCAGGTGAATCGGTCTGGTCCGAGTCGGGTCTCCTCGGATAGCCACCAGTGATGTGCATTATCTGTCAATTGTATTCTGACGGCAGTCATCCAACGTTCCCTTGTAAGCTCAGCTGCTTCTAATTGATGTCGTATGTTGGTGAGCCACTCATGAACTTCTGTGGGCTCCTCCTTGCCTGAGAAAGTACGGGGCTTCAGCTGGCGGAAGTCGGTGATAGAGCCCGTCGGTTGCCGTCGAGTTGGTAGGTTGGCCTGTGTAAACCCCCTCGACCAGATTCCAGTATTTTAGGAATATTTTTCACAATTTAGGATTTGTTGTAATATTTTAATTTATTTTGTTACATATCCTATTGACTTGTGCACCTGTCCATCACCTAATTATTTTGAGCTTTACCTTGACTGTTATCCCCGAACAAAGTTCGTATACCTCTCCTAGACATGCCAGTCTACTACCCTGCACTTTGTGCAACTCCCAGATACTCTATTTTGAGCCTCGTTTGAGACGCACTAATACCGTTACAAACGGCCGTATTTAATTCCTATTTTAATTTCCAGATCTGTACCCATCCCTGTTCCAACAGACATTAGAGGCCCAACCTGTACTTGTTTTGTCCAGACAAAAATACGATAATATTCTACACTGAGTATACTACATTTAGTGTATTGACACCGCAAGAAAATTATGACCCTACCTGTCTCTAAATAATTAGAGAACACCCTGCGCAGTATTTAATGATTAATTAAATATGATGGCCCGTATCACCCTAGAAAATCAGGCCCAGTCCCTACCCAGACTCACCCCCACCCCCTCAGGACCCTCACACATAAATTTTCCTCAGTTCAGTGCATTTTGGCAATTTCAGAAATCGGGTGTTTTTCCCAAACAATTTTGTAATTGCGCAATTTCCCAAAATAGGACCTCTGCATAATTTATGAAATTACAGGGACTTTTCTGCAAAATTATCATGCGAGGTGTCACCCCCTCATTGGCTGGTGAACGTGCACCGTCCATTCCAAAAGGAGTCCAGATTTGATGTATTTACATAAGTAAATATCCTAATTGTTAATTTATAATTTAACCCTTAATTTTTCTATAAAATGAAAGAAAAAGAAAATAAAAATTAAAAACCCTAACCCTAACCCAGCCGCAGCCCCCCCTAGCCGCCGGCTACCCCCTCCGCCGGAGTAGCTCCGCCCCCGTGGCGAGCCGACCCCCCCGCGGCGAGCCAACCCCCCCCCCCCCCCCCCGCCGCTGAGCTTCCCCGCAGAGCCAGTACCCGACCCCGCCGCTCCTCTTCCTCCCTCAGTCGACCTCCTCTACCCCGTCCGCCCTCTTCCCTCCACCGCCACCACCATCATCGGTCACCACCGCCATCACCATCATCGGTCACCACCGCCACCACCATCATCAGTCACCACCACCACCACCTCACCATCACAGCCACTCCATCACAGCCCCGACCCTATCTTCCCCTTCTCCTCCATCTCCACCGCCACCCCCATCACAGCCACTCGCCACCACCGCCCGCCACTATCTCTCCCCTCCTCTCCTTCTCCTCCGGCTCCCTCTCTCCTCCACCACTCCCCGTCCGGCCAGCCCCCGCAGCTCCTCCAGCCTCAACGAACTTTCCCAACCCGAGCCCCCTCTTCTCTCTCGACTGGACCCCCTGGCCGGCCTCGACAGCCACCGCCGCCATCTCCCTCGACTCCGACTGCCACCACCACCCTCTCCCAGCCTGTACAGAACCCCCCCTCCGACCTCCGCCCGCCCTTCCTCTCCTCCTCCTCCTCCTCCCCCTGAGCTCGTCATCACCACCACCCGCTGCCCGCCTCGCCACCAGCCCTCAGCAAGCCGCCCAGCCCCTCGTCGAGCCGCCTCGGCCAGCAGCAACTCTCCGGCAAGCCCTAACCCTAGTCTACCCCGGACACAGCTGTGGCAGACCCGGACACGACGGAGATGAATCAGGACACAGCAGCGTCGTGTCGCCTCGGACACGAAGAAATTCAATCCACGGAGCCCTGTTCAGGTAACCCGTTCTAACTCCTCGTAATTCCGTTTCTAATTTTGTCAGTTGTGACACATAGGCTATGTGACCATCTCGGTGCCCGTACAATCCGCTCAGTGCATCGCGTCCTGTGGCGATCGCGCCACGCGATCCAGAAACAGAAAAAACGACCCGATTCACCCCAGAACTGAGTACGCCTCGCCAAACGGGACGACTTGGTCGCACGCGGTCTTTACCGAAACGTGCGCATCGTTGATACGGACGTACGGGATTTTGCATAAGTTGATTTGGATGTGCATGCACGCCGGAATCAACGTGTATCCGCCGACAACGCCCCGTATCTGCCTTTTCTGGAACACGCTGCAACTTTGTGTACACACGTCGGATCGAGACAAAACTTGCGCCATCGGACTCGTAGCAATACGCTAGTCCTGTGATCCAAGTTTGGTTCGATTCTGAGAACGTTGACAAAATCCCGTATCGTGGGCCCCACAGGCTCCACTTAATAGGCGATTTTGTGACCGGCTCATCGGAATCCCATTCTGGAAGTTCCGTTGGGTTCGTATCATCGTTCCTGACTTATTGACACTAAGTTTGGCAAATTTGGAGACCTTTGACCCTGACACGTTTTACGGTGCAAAGCGGCCCACATGTGGACCCCGCTTTGACCAGAAACTGTCATTTTTGCCCCTGTGTCCAAATTGGACTTAAGGACAGGCGTTTCTAGCTATTTGATATTTTCTGAGACTGTTAGTGATGTTTATTTCAGTATCCGGAGACATTTATTCTGAGGCCATAGTTCTGACTTTTGGCATTTGACATCTGGACATTATATTTGCAGCTCTCCCGCCAAGCAAGTATATCTTGCCTTGTTGTACTGTTTAAATTCAGTTATTGTTAGTTACATATTTATTTATTTTTTAATAAATATAAATGTGCGCGTCCGAGAAAACTCGGGTGCAGTCAACGAAGGTGTTGACGTTAGGACTTGTGTCTGACCTAGTGTCTAGTAGACCCACCTAAAAGTTGTGAAGTTATTGATATAACTTTCCAGGCCTTGACACGTATCATTACACGTCACAGAGTGAGTTCATGTAGGGACGCGTGCCTCATGTGCGACTGGCCATCAGTGTGAGCAACACGTGTAACGGTATTTAGCTTTGTTAATTATTTTACTGAGACTTACATCATAGTAGGAGGTGTCCAAGTCATTTTTACGACTTGTACATCTATATTGGGCGGGAAAGACATCTAGTAGGCGTATGGGACACCCCCCTCCTTGAGTTTTTATCCTTCGTTCCATGCTCCTCGGAGATGGACGATTGCAGAGCTACCCGTGTGTCCGGGGGCATATGACACATATACTAGCCGGTCATGACGATTGGTGAATTACGTCAGCATATGTCAAGCCTACATATTCCCATGCGTACTATTAGGTCTTTAAATTGCATTCACTTAGATGGTTAGCACACCCCCTTATTTATTCAGTATTTACATTATGGCATGTTATTTTTATGTATCTTGCTATGTCCCTCTGAGGACCTGGTCCCCTGTCAGGTGTATATGTTCTTGAGTATTCACAGGAGCGCAGATCCGGACATGTTACGTATATTTCGAGGAGATCTTCGAGCCTCGTGATTGTCAGATGTTGTTCTTATATGGTGTGTATCTGGTTCTTTTTTATATTCTATTTCGGCAGTAGATTTGTTTCCATCTGACTGTCATTCTTAGATATCTGTATTGAGATCTAGTTACATGGTTATTGGTTATTCATATGTTTATGTGATTTCTGTGGATGAGATTTAGATATTACCCTATGACTTGTGATCAGTTTTACCACTTATGAATCATTGTTCATTATACAGCGTACGCTCGTATATATGGTTTCCATATATTGGAGTTGCCATATATACAAGCGGCTGGCATGCTTACGTGTCCTAGTCCTACGTATTTTGGGACTGGGGCGTGACATATTTTTAGTGGTGGCCCATGCAGGTCAGAGCATATTGTCTCGGTTACGTTACTGTACCGAGCAAGCCTGCACCTAGGATTAGAATATAGAATCTCATCCAAATTGACTATGACTTATCTTCCTTCCAGTCTGTCCTACTTACATAGTTGCATCCTGCTTGATTCAAGTGCTTCCCTGATAATTCTTTTAGTATAACCCCTGCTAGAATATAGAAATCTCTGTTGATAGGAGGATACTTAGGGTAACATTCCTAATAAGAATACCACTAGGGCATTGACATATCTTTAAGTACAGACTACTAAATGAACCCTAGCCTTCCTGATTTCCTAAATAAACCCTAGCGTCTCTTACCTATAGATTAACTTACCCTTATCCCTTGACGTATTTATATATGACTTGAGAGTAGTAAAAATACTACTAGGATTAGTTAGAGATTGGCCATAGTTTTGACCCTAGTCTTGAGGAACCCAAAGAAATCCAAGGTTGAATACTAGGACAGAAACCTCATCCTATGATTGGATAAACCATATTTTATGCTAGAGACTATTTTACCCTTGTTGGCGTAAAACCAATTGACCGTTGTTGGCGTAGAAGCCAATTGACCGTAGTTAGCGTAAAGGCCAAATGACTTTCCTGATTAGCGTAAAAGCCAAATTATGTAGAAGCTTGTCCCCTTTACGCCGCCCTTAGTCTTCCTTATCCTGCGTATGACGCATTATGCCAGCCACGTAGGTAACTGCCCTGCGCAAACCTGATGATTCATAGATAACCAGCGTAGAGTAACATGTTTAGGCGTAACATAAGAATAGGATATTAGCGTATTTGTTACAGCCTTAGCTTTCCCCAGGCACGACCAAATCCTGCGCAGAGATACACCTCGAGCCCTGTGCAAAAGGAAACAGCTTTTTGACGGAACATTTGGTTTTGTCTCACCTCGAGCGTAAATGACTTATATCCAAAAGTCACTAACGACAATATGGATCTCCGTACAAACCATCATCAGACCATCCCCTCGATCGTTGTACAAGTACTTTTGTCAGATGTCAGGATTCATTAACTTGACTGACAAACTCATGAGTTTCTTGTACAACTTTACGCTGCAGCGTATGCTAGACTTTTTATGCTGGCAGATTTTTACGCAACCTTTAGGCAATACTTTGCCCGCAGACCTTACGCAGGAAGAATAGCAATCTCTCACGCGCAGACTTTATACGCGGACAGCTCTGAAGCTCTACCTTACGCTTCTCTGTTTTATGCGGATAACTCTGAAACCTATTTTACGCCGATAGTTTGAATCCCTGATTTACGCCAAACTATTTTTGTCTCTGCTTTACGCAGACAACCTCGAACCCCTACTTTACGCAGACTTTCTTGAAATCTCTGTTTTAGACAGACAACTTATAGATATATTAAGATTGTAGAACTTAGAAGGCCATACCTCTTTTAGGTCAACTAGCGACTTAGACAAGGAATTAGAATAACAACTGTAGAGATTGTAGAGTCTTGTCTTTTTGTGAATTTAAATTGTTTTGTGAATTTCTCACATCATAATCTAGCGTACTTATATTTACTGTACTACCTTAACCTACGCTGCTATTATAGCCTAGTTTTGCAAGCTTATTCCTTATCAAGCTTGTTCTTGAGAGATGTATTATTGGAGTACTACACTAATACATTTTAGAATCAGTGTATTACGGTCTGATCAACCATAGTGAACTTGGTTTGACCTTCGTATAACTACTTTACGTGGATTGAGATATATAGTGATTAGTAGATAGATGTACTTGCTCGTTAGATATGCCTGAGCATATCGTATCAGCAACATAACTGTGCTGATCCGAATATGTGAATAGAGATTACCAAAATAGCATCTCAAATCCACAACTGCTTGACAATTCTCGTTGAATTCTTTAAACGCCTTGATCCTCACACTACTAATCTATTACCTCCCCCTTAAACTCTTGATTATTGTTTATCGTCTTCCCTTATTTTGGAAGGACGAAACCTCGTGCTTAGTTTAAATACGAAGGTATATTATTTCTGTAACCATTTCTGTTTGTTCTGGGGTAATTAACAAACCCTATTATTAGATATGATTGCAGTTTAAATTTGTGCTACCTTTAGGATGACCTTTGCTACCTACCTACGTTTTATTATGTTCCTGATACGTGCGTCATCGTGACAGCAAAATTTTTATTTTTGCCTCGTAACTTGGAGCAAGATTCAGAACTCAAGTATTACGAAAAAGGATGAATCATTTTGCTGACAGGAGTCTAAAAGAATTTCACCTGGATAAATAATTGATTGACTCCTGAATGGATAGCAGCACCTATGACTAGGTTGACTTGTAAGGATCAAGAATTCCTATGAACCGACCCACCAAGTCAGCACTTTTCTTACCCTATAGAGTTGGCCAGTCTGCAGAAGCTTTACCTAACTTATATATGAGGCAGATCGTAAGATTGCACGGCACACCAGTCAGCATTGTACCCGACAAGGATTCGCGTGACCAGAGTTGGTGGTCAACACCGAAGAGACAGTTAAGTAAATACAAGGACACTGGCGAGCAGTATAAGACAGACAAGAAGTAGACAGACCGTCATCATCGTCCCTTGAAATTCAAAGAGGACGATCATGTCTTTATGAGGATATCACCTACTAGAGACACATACGAATCAGAGGACGCAGTAAGTTGAGTCCAAGGTAGATTGGACCATTGACGTGCTAGAAAGAGTGGGAGTAGTGGCATATCAACTTGCGCTACCACCTTCACTTGAGAGAGTACTTGATGTATTCCACGTGTCGCAACTCAGGCAATATGTGTCAGGCAGCAGTCATGTTTTCAACCATCCGGAGATCACTATTAGGACGAGACCTGTCGTATCAAGAGCAACCAGTGGGAATCCTTGAACATCGAGAAAAGATATTGAAGAACCAGTCTATTCCCTTAATCCGCGTAGCATGGAAGCATGACGCACCAGGAAAATAAAACTTGGAAGCGCGAGTACAACATGCGTAAACATTTTTGAACCTATTCGTAACCCAAGATATAAATTACTTTGTTAAATTATATCTTATGCCGTCTTTGACTTCTACCATGGCTTAGTTTTAATTTCGAGGACAAAATTTTTATAAGTTGGGTAGATTGTAAACCCTCTCGACCAGATTCTAGTATTTTAGGAATATTTTTCACAATTTAGGATTTGTTGCAATATTTTAATTTATTTTGCTTACATATCCTATTGACTTGTGCACCTGTCCATCACCTAATTATTTTGAGCTTTACCTTGACTGTTATCCCCGAACAAAGTTCGCATACCTCTCCTAGACATGTCAGTCTACTATCCTGCACTTTGTGCAACTCCCAGATACTCTATTTTGAGCCTCGTTTGAGACGCACTAATACCGTTACAAACGACCGTATTTAATTCCTATTTTAATTCCCAGATCTGTACCCATCCCTGTTCCAACAGATATTAGAGGCCAAACCTGTACCTGTTTTGCCCAGACAAAAATACGATAATATTCTACACTGAGTATACTACATTTAGTGTATTGACACCGCAAGAAAATTATGACCCTACCTGCCTCTAAATAATTAGAGAACACCGTGCGCAGTATTTAATGATTAATTAAATACGATGGCCCGTATCACCCTAGAAAATCAGGCCCAGTCCCTGCCCAGACTCACCCCCACCCCCTCAGGACCCTCACACATAAATTTTCCTCAGTTCAGTGCATTTTGGCAATTTCAGAAATCGGGTGTTTTTCCCAGACAATTTTGTAATTGGCTAATTTCCCAAAATAGGACCTCTGCGCAATTTATGAAATTACAGGGACTTTTCTGCAAAATTACCATACGAGGTGTCACCCCCTCATTGGCCGGTGAACGTGCACCGTCCATTCCAAAAGGAGTCCAGATTCGATGTATTTACATAAGTAAATATCCTAATTGTTAATTTACAATTTAACCCTTAATTTTTCTATAAAATGAAAGAAAAAGAAAATAAAAATTAAAAACCCTAACCCTAACCCAGCCGCAGCCCCCCCTAGCCGCCGGCTACCCCCCCACCCCGCCGGAGTAGCTTCGCCCCCGCGGCGAGCTAACCCCCCCCCCCCCCGCCGCTGAGCTTCCCCGCCGAACCAGTACCCGACCCCGCCGCTCCTCTTCCACCCTCAGTCGACCTCCTCTACCCCGTCCGCCCTCTTCCCTCCACCGCCACCACCATCATCGGTCACCACCGCCATCACCATCATTGGTCACCACCGCCACCACCATCATCAGTCACCACCACCACCACCTCACCATCACCGCCACTCCATCACAGCCCCGACCCGATCTCCCCCTTCTCCTCCATCTCCACCGCCACCCCCATCACAGCCACTCGCCACCACCGCCCGCCACTATCTCTCCCCTCCTCTCCTTCTCCTCCGGCTCCCTCTCTCCTCCACCACTCCCAGTCCGGCCAGCCCCCGCAGCTTCTCCAGCCTCGACGAACTTCCCCCCCCGAGCCCCCTCTTCTTTCTCGACTGGACCCCCTGGCCGGCCTCGACAGCCACCGCCGCCATCTCCCTCGACTCCGACTGCCACCACCACCCTCTCCCAGCGTGTACAGAACCCCCCCTCCGACCTCCGCCCGTCCTTCCTCTCCTCCTCCTCCCCCTGAGCTCGTCATCACCACCACCCGCTGCCCGCCTCGCCACCAGCCTTTAGCGAGCCGCCCAGCCCCTCGTCGAGCCGCCCCGGCCAGCAGCAACTCTCCGGCAAGCCCTAACCCTAGCCTACCCCGGACACAGCAGTGGCAGACCCGGACACGGCGAAGATGAATCAGGACACAGCAGCGTCGTGTCGCCTCGGACACGAAGAAATTCAATCCACGGAGCCCTGTTCAGGTAACCCGTTCTAACTCCTCGTAATTCCATTTTTAATTCTGTAAGTTGTGACACGTAGGCTATGTGACCATCTCGGTGCCCGTGCAACCCGCTCGGTGCATCGCGTCCTGTGGCGATCGTGGTACGCGATCCAGAAACAAGAAAAACAACGACCCGATTCACCCCGGAACTGAGTACGCCCCGCCAAACGGGACGACTTGGTCATACGCGGTCTTTACCGAAACGTGTGCATCGTTGATACGGACGTGCAGGATTTTACAGAAGTTGATTTGGATGTGCATGCACACCGGAATTAACGCGTATCCACCGACAACGCCCCGTATTCGCCTTTTCTGGAACACGCTGCAACTTTGTGTACCACGTCGGATCGAGACGAAATTTGCACCATCGGACTCGTAGTAATACGCTGGTCCTGTGATCCAAGTTTGGTTCGATTCTGAGAACGTTGACAAAATCCCGTATCGTGGGCCCCACAGGCTCCACTTGACAGGCGATTTTGTGACCGGCTCATCGAAATCTAATTCTGGAAGTTCCGTTGGATTCGTATCATCGTTCCTGACTTGTTGACACTATGTTTGGCGAATTTGGAGACCTTTGACCCTGACACATTTTACGGTGCAAAGCGGCCCACATGTGAACCCCACTTTGACCAGATACTGTCATTTTTGCCCCTGTGTCCAAATTGGACTTAAGGACAGGCATTTCTAGCTATTTGATATTTTCTGAGACTGTTAGTGATGTTTATTTCAGTATCCGGAGACATTTATTCTGAGGCCATAGTTCTGACTTTTGGCATTTGACATCTGGACATTATATTTACAGCTCTCCCGCCAGGCAAGTATATCTTTCCTTGTTGTACTGTTTAAATTCAATTATTGTTAGTTATATATTTATTTATTTTTTAATAAATATAAATGTGCGCGTCCGAGAAAACTCGGGTGCAGTCAACGAAGGCGTTGACGTTAGGACTTGTGTCTGACCTAGTGTCTAGTAGACCCACCTAAAAGTTGTGAAGTTATTGATATAACTTCCCAGGCCTTGACACGTATTATTATACATCACAGAGTGAGTTCATGTAGGGACGCGTGCCTCATGCGCGACTGGCCATCAGTGTGAGCAACACGTATAACGGTATTTAGCTTTGTTAATTATTTTACTGAGACTTGCATCATAGTAGGAGGTGTCCAAGTCGTTTTCATGACATGTACATCTATATTGGGCGGGAAAGACATCTAGTAGGCGTATGGGACACCCCCCTCCTTGAGTTTTTATCCTTCGTTCCATGCTCCTCGGAGATGGACGATTGCAGAGCTACCCGTGTGTCCGGGGGCATATGACACATATACTAGCCGGTCATGACGATTGGTGAATTACGTCAGCATATGTCAAGCCTACACATTCCCATGCGTACTATCAGGTCTTTAAATTGCATTCACTTAGATGGTTAGCACACCCCCTTATTTATTCAGTATTTACATTATGGCATATTATTTTTATGTATCTTGCTATGTCCCTCTGAGGACCTGGTCCCCTGCCAGGTGTATATGTTCTTGAGTATTCACAGGAGCGCAGATCCGGACATGTTACGTATATTTCGAGGAGATCTTCGAGCCTCGTGATTGTCAGATGTTGTTCTTATATGGTGTGTATCTGGTTTCTTTTTATATTCTATTTCGGCAGTAGATTTATTTCCATCTGACTGTCATTCTTAGATATCTGTATTGAGATCTAGTTACATGGTTATTGGTTATTCATATGTTTATGTGATTTATGTGGATGAGATTTAGATATTACCCTGTGACTTGTGATCAGTTTTACCACTTATGAATCATTGTTCATTATACAGCGTACGCTCGTATATATGGTTTTCATATATTGGAGTTGCCATATATACAGGCGGCTGGCATGCTTACGTGTCCTAGTCCTACGTATTTTGGGACTGGGGCGTGACAGCCTGCTCCAGTGCATTTATTATGTTGTTCTTTAAGTAATCTGCTTCACGACGCTGAGCTTCTTGATAAATATGCTGTTGGGCCTGTATCATTGCGTAGATCATTTGGAACATCTGCTGCCCGTCCATAGGCTGTCCTGGTGGGAATACAGGCATTGGTGGGATGAACTGCAGAGGCGGCGGAATGTCATCACGCCGAAATCTAGAAGCATGCTGATCTGCTTGGCTACTTCTGTGAGTAGAGGGATCTCCACTCATCGGCGCCACTTCATCTTCTCCGTAGGTGGCTGCAACACCTATTGTTGTGTTTGCTAGAGTTTCATCGTTTGCTCTTGAATCCATTACTCTGCATCACAAATAAACTATAAAAGGCGCACAGGAATCAAGGCAAGATGCAAGAAAATTTAATTCGAATACGATATAGATATCAAAATGTTTTCAAGCAAGTGGATGAGATCCTAAAATTTATCCTATTCTTATTGCAGGCTTGCTCGGTCCCTAAGTTGAAACCGAACAATTTAGTCGTAGACCTGCATGGGCCACCACAAAAACTATGTCACGCCCCAGTCCCAAAATACCGAGGGACCAGACGCGTGATAATGGCCAGCAGCACACACCGATGGACAAATCCAATTTAATGGATCCATCTAGCATGCTTAAGCTGTAATATAACAATAAGTAGGTCCAATGATACCAGTCACAGTCTATACTAATCTCATCCACAACAGATAATCAAAGATCAAATGTCAGAATAAATATAAATAAAATAAACTAACAAAACTGAATGAAAGTGTCTCGGAGAACAATCCGAGAATAAGTCTGGTACATTAATGAAATAGACTGGAAATAAAGTAACTATAAACTGAAATAAATGAGTATCTCAAGCCAATACTCAAGAGAAGTCCTCTGGTACAATCTCGTCCTCAGATCCTGGTTCTGCTCCAAGGTAGGCACCTGCTCCTGCTAATGCTAATGCTCCGGTCCCGTATACCTCGGGATAGATCTCGTCAGCTATACCTGGGGACACAGTCCGGATCCAGGTCCTCAGGGGACAGCAAGGTATAGAAAATATAAGTTAAAATAAAAGCAGTACAGCAATAAATGAATAATAGGGTAAATATATAACCAGCTAAGTGATATGCAAGTTGAGAGTTTTAGTCATACTCGGGCTGAGGCTACTACAGGATCAGTGTCGGAGAAACCCATAGCAGTATTTTCTCGAAGGGCCAGAACTGGTGCCATAGCTCTGTGTCAGAGACTAAGACACATCCAGATGTCAATATGTATAATATAATCAGCCTTTGTTATGGTAATACTCTCCCCACCCGATGAAATCTCACGTCTCATGTCCATGACACGCAGGATCAAAACTAATGCAACAAGTCAGGATATAATCTAAGCATGTAAACTGTGTATGTCATAAACCAGTATCCTATACAGAATCACCACGAATATCTCGGAAGATCCTGTCTCATGAACAGTGTCGAGTGTCCTGGGTATAATGTACTTGATAAGACAAGTACGAGGATGTAAAGGGTCACGAATGTCCATCTCTAGATGACAATACACAACACCGCGTACGGTGTTAGCACCCGACTATAATCGGACGCTAAGTAAGTCACACGGTCCTAGGTTAAGCATGCACAACAATCACAGGAATAAACAAGAGAATAATAGGAATCAATATGCTGCAAGTTTGGCGAGGTACACTTGCCTGGGGTTCTGGCTCCAACTGTAGCTCTGGTCTCAATGTGATCTGCAGGTTCTACTCCGGTTGCTGAAATAAACATCACCATTAGATTCAAAAAATATCAAATAGCTAGAAACGCCTGTCCTTACGTCCAATTTGGACACAGGGGCAAAAATAATATTTCCGGGCCAAAGCGGGGTCCACATGTGGGCTGCTTTGCACCGAAAAGCGTGTCAGGGTCATAGGTCTCCAAATTCGTCAAACTTAGTGTCAACAAGTCAGGAACGATGATACGAACCCAACGGAACTTCCAGAATTGGATTCCGATGAGCCGATCACAAAATCGCCCGTCAAGTGGAGCCTGTAGGGCCCACGATACGCAATTTTGTCAACGTTCTCAGAATTGAACCAAACTTGGCTCACAGGACAAGCGTATTGCTACGAGTCCGATGGCGCAAGTTTCGTCTCGATCCGACGTGTGTACACAAAGTTAGGACACATTCTAGAAAGGACGAATACGGGACGGTGTCCGCGGATACGCGTTGATTCCGGTGTGCACGCACATCCGAATCGACTTCTGTAAAATTTTACACGACCGTATCAACGTCGCGCACATTTCGGTAAAGACCGAGTGCGACCAAGTCGTCCCGTTTGGCGGAGCGCACTCAGTTTCGGGGTAAAACAGGGCGTTGGTTTTCCTGTTTTTGGATCGCGGTTCGCGATCGCCACAGGACGCGACGCACCGAGCGAGTTGCACGGGCACCGAGGGGGTCACACAGTCTACGCGATGCAACTGACGGAATTGAAAACGGGACAGCGATGAGAGAGAACGGGTTACCTGAACAGGGCTCCGTGAACGATGATTTCACGTGTCCGCGCGTCTGTGTCCATGTCCTGTGTCCAGGCTGATTCGTGTCCAGTCTAGGGTTAGGGTTAGGGCTTCTGGCATAAGGCGCCGGGGCTTACCGGAGTTGGGAGGCTGCTGGCGGCCGGAGGGAGGCAGAGCTGGACAGGGGTCGGCGGGGGTGTTCGTGGCGGAGGAGGTTGTGGAGGCACGGGAGTTTGATGGTGGTGGTGCTGGGGATTCTAGAGGCGGTGACAAAGGCGAAGTTGGGGGGAGGTTAGGTCAGTGGCCGGTTCGAGCGGGCTGAGGAAGGAGGTGGTCGAGCGGGGAGGGAGATGGCTGGGTGTCGGAGTCGGGGAGGAAGGTGATGGGGTCTCGGGGGACGGGTCTGGCCGAAGGCGGAGAGTTCTAAGGAGAGGCGGGCCAGAGATGAGGGGAGACGGTGGTCGAGGAGAAAGTCGAGGGAGGGTGGAGTCGGTCGGACTGGTCAGGGCTAGGCGGAGGGGCGAGGGCGGTGAGGGGAGGTTGAGTCGTCGGCTGAGGGAGGGGAGGAGAGGGGAGAAGTGGTGGAGATCGTCGGGGGATCGACGAGGGTGGAGACGGGGTCAGGCGGTGCGAGGAGGTCGACGGCGAGGACACTGCGGGCGGAGAGAGGGAGAGAGAGTTGCGGCGGCGGCGGGGCACGGATCCCGAGGGGGTTAAATACCCGCGCCGTCGGGTCGGAATAGTAATTCCGACCCGATAGAGAATTAGGGTTCGGTGGATTCGGGTCCGGGTCAGGCGGGTCGCGGGTTGGGCAGACCCGATCCGACCCGTTAAGGTCAAGGGTCCGGTCCGGTTTTGTTGGACCGGGTTCAGCCTGGTTCAGCCCGGTTTGTTTTGGGTTTAAATACGGTTTAATTATTAATAGTTTTTAGGGCTTTAAACGGGTTTTCGGAGTCCAATAAATTCACCAAAAATTACCCTATGTCCGGTTTCTCATTTTACACCATAAAATATTATTTCCATAATATTTTAATATTAATTAATAGCAATTAAAAATCATTTAATTATCAAAAGCCTATGTTTTAATTACAGAAAAATCTTGAAAAATTCCAGAAAATTATGAAAAATCCAAATTAAAATTTCTTGAAAAAATCAGGGGGATTACAGTCGCTTTGCCAAATTTATTGCTAAGGCCTCCTTTCCTTTGTTGTTACGATTATTCGAATTGTTGTTGTTGTTGTTGGAGGAGCGCTTCCCTTCCGCATTAGTCATTTGTATCCCCAAGTTACGTGCCACCTTTGAGTTACATTCAGCAGCTTCGGCCCTGATGATGAATGCCATCCAGTCTTGAAATTGAGTTGGACCCGTCCAGAGCCCTACTATAGGCAGTATATTCTTTTGGCAAGTAGCGATAAATGCAGAATCTGGAATACCGTGGGGCAACTTCAGAGTTGCTTGCCTAAAACGTTCTATGAATTCGCGAGCGAAGACATCGTCATATCCATGCCTCCCTCATAGAATCGATGAGAGAAAAAGATACTTCATGTCATCAAACGAGGATATGCAGTTATCAGGTAAAGTGTGATACCAATCGTACGCTATGTCGGTCCCACGAACAATCTAGTGAGGAGAGCATCATCTTTCTGCAGGTGAGCCATCATCATATTGAAGTAGTTAATATATTGGCTCGACGATGTCTTGCCTTCAAACAAGACTATTGATTGGGATTTGTAATTAGGAGGGAAGGAAATATTATCCCAATGAGGAGGATAAGACTGTTTCACCCCCACCTTGCGGAGTTGGTCTTTATTCTTTAAAATATTGACCTGTGCACGCAACTCCCGGAGAGCTTTGAGAGGATCTTCTGGCTGGAGTGGTGCAGCTGACTGGTAAGATCCTGGTTGAACATGTATTTTCACCGGCGGAGGTCCACTCATAATATTTGGAGGATTAAAAGTTGGCGCTGCTGACTCTTGGTTTGGGACTACTTCTGGATTTGGTTTACCCTGCAGGGGTGTTGTTCAAGGAGTAGATTGTGCATGTATGAAAGGAGCCACTTGGATAGGAACTGGTGTAGCAGAATGTTAGGCAGTCATCATTTGATGCATATTTTGCATCATGGTGTGCATGTCCCTGAGAGCGGCCTCTAATGAGTTGAGGCATTTTTCGGTGCTTCCTGATGAAGGAACGTCTTATTCGTCACCGATGCCATAGACGCTAATATTTTTATGTACAACAGAGGAATTGGTAGAAATAACTGTATAGTTGGAATCTATACTGTCAGTTTCAGAATCAGGGGGATTGCTATCCCCAGCCTCGAATTTTGAGGAATATTGATTCCCGTAAAAAATGAGCATTCGTCTTCAAGAACGGGTATTTTGGTATACTCCTTCAAAGGAGTCGACGAGTTGGTCAAATATTCTCTGGCTGGGTGTTCTTGAAGAACTTCGTCTTGATTGTCTCCCACCAAGGAGAAGATGCGAAGCCATGTATTCTGGGGCAAAGAACGGTTTATCATCATCATATTCCTGGTTGTCAGCTTGCTTTGTCGAGGTTTAAGAGACAGTATAAGTCAATCGATCAAACACTTACCGTTTTGCTGATGCACAGCAATATTTGATTATAACCTTATCATAATTGCAACGATGTTCATTAGGAAACATTGTTGCAAAATCAGAAGGATCTCTCTTCTTATGCTTTTGTACAATAAGCTCGTGTAAATCAGAAGAGGGAAGTAAAGAGAAGAAAGAGGGCAGACTTTGCCTCTATACATGAGATACATTGAATCTTCTATGCACATTTTTGGTCCCATGTGTATAGAGTGAGGTACTGGCTTGATTGGCAAGTGATTCGTCATGTCTCAAACTTTTTTCTTCACGGATGAGAGAAACTTGTCATTAGCATTCTTCTTATGTACACACGCACAAACACCACATTGTGAAGAGTTTGACCCTGCTTGGCACACTTTCTGTGGCACAGTTTGCCTATGTGCATTTAATTTTGCACGAAGGTCTTGGCATGGTGCACTAATAGTAGGCTTCTGATGAGTGGCGCATAACTTTTTCTCCATTGTGTGCGTGATCATGATGTTAGGGGGATAATTTTTCCTGACTAACGCTTTATTAGTGTGCCTGTAGTTTTTTTTCTGCTGGCGTGGATTCTGGAGAAACTTTTCTCTCTTTGAAGAGCGTGCCTATAGAGAGATTGGCTTGGACAGCAGTATCCATAACTTGCTTGCCCTGCACATTACAACGAATATGTGCGGGCTCAGACGCTTGGTTGTGGATCACCTTTTGCTTGATATTGTGTGAGTTGCACGATTCGTATTCCTTGTTTTACGCAAGGGAGTTGTCAACCAAGTCATTAATCTGAACTGGGTTGAGAGAATTGACAAGGGAGTTCTTGTCAATATGAATATTTTTTTCCCTTGTTGACAGCAACTTCGGGATATGTGTGACGAGGCTTGGGCACCCATACTTTGCGGCTCTTTCTTGATTTGAGTGCGAATGAGGGGCGAGCACTACTCCCAGAATGGAGCATTTCTTCGTATGCTTGTTGGTCGAACTTTAAGACCAAGGTCTTCTGCATCGAGCCGACCAACACAACGTCGCGTTGAGCTATCACTTTCTCGTCAGAGGAGAAAGTCTTTTCCAGCAGAGTCATCATTTTGTTTGCGATAAACAAAAGTTGTATGAACTTTGTATTACAAACTATTAAAAGAAAGAAGAATACAAAAGATCATAGACAAAAATCTAAGTACAATTAATTCTGGAAAAGTATAGCTGTAGAGATCTGATCTACAAATGATCACTTTACTTATTGGACCACACGACGATGAAGAAATGTAAGGATGCTGTGAACAACTTGAAGAGTTGAGCAATGAGAAAGATTTGGCAACAACGGCACAACAAGCTTATATTTCTCTCCTTCTGTTCTTGAACTTCAAAGACTTGAAATTTTAGCCTCTGTAACGTACATAATGATCCTATATTTATAGGATTTTAGAGCATCTTTGACAATATACGCACACTTTGGACAGTTTGCACTCTGCGCGTACCTTTGATGGGATGACATCCCACGATCTAGTTAATATGTGCAAAACTTGCTGCCTGCTTGACACGTGGCTTCCTATACGAGGAAACATAGGTCATGGGACAGTTATTTATGCATGTTTCATGAGAAACATGGCATGTAGGACACGTAATTGTAACTTCTCTTTGTCACTTAGGATCGTAGGCGCACTTTAGAAGTAGTCTGGAGACTGGCGCACTTTTGATAAAATTGTTCATATGGATGCACTTTTGAAGAAGTAGCCATGATGACGCACTTTTGAGGAAATAGCCAAGATGGCGCACTTTTAAGGAAGTAGCCATGATGGTGCACTTTTAAGAAAATAGCCATGATGGCGCACTTTTGAGAAAGTAGCCGTAATGACGCACTTTTGAGGAAGTACCCATGATGGCAAACTTTTGAGAAAGTAGCCATGATGTCACGACCCGATTCCGTGGAATCGTTGGGGCGTCCCCCAAATCGTGACCGCCGTGCGGGCCTGGGGTTGCGCCCGCACAAGGCTAGAGTATTTGCATAACGAGCACATATTCAGAGTACGCAGATAAATTGAAGCACAAATTGAAACATGGAAAAGTTCTCCTTATTGATAATGAACATCTATTACAAACTCTTGAATAAGTCAGCTAATTGTCGTACGGGCTTACAAAAGTGTTGACTCAAAATGAGATAGCAGTCATGTACATTACATCCCTTTACTAAACTTTAAAATGTATAGACCTCCGGGCTGGAGGACGGCTTTGCCACGAAGCTGCATTCTTGCTTGGGTTCTTGCTCCTTTCTTCAAGTACTTCAAAATGCGGCGCGATCAGGATGCGCCTACAGCTGGTCTGGATCGGAAAAGACAACTTTGGCTCCTCGCTCGGTTCGCCTGAGTGCGGGGAACCAGTTTCAACGAGGGTCAGTATGTCAAAACATACTGGTGAAGGCGAGCTAAACCCAACTATACCAATCAACACGTTATTTTAATGAAGCATTCATATTTATTGTGGTCTTTCTATCTTGCCTTAGTTCATTTAGAAGTAAGCAGCATATAGAATTTACTGAAATGAACTTGTCACCGTTCGGTAACTTTTACCTGTCCGTCTGAACCACCTGCACAATACTTACCATGCCTTCCCTGCCACGAAGACACAAGTTAGTTTGCAACAGGTTTAAATACACGTTGGGATCACTGGTTGGAAGCCATTATGGACAATAGTCGTTGACGAGGATGTATGCAGCGAAAGCACATGGTGCGCTGCAAGCATCCCGTCAATCACGTGAGACTAAACGTTATGTTCCGTCCGGACCGAATCGGTGCCAGTGCCCCTGCGACCGTCCTCAGGAACCATTTACCTTGTGCATAAGTTGTCCGTGATCAATCGTTCATGATATGTTAAACATTCATGCAGTTGAGGCAACACAAGTACAAGACAAGCAGCATTACATGATTTATTTTGCATAGTCTCCTTGAACAATTTGTCGCATACAAGATATGATTCATAATTAGCACAATTTATAGAAGAAGGTGCATTCTAACTAAAATTGATGCATATGATGAACATTCCAAACGAACAAGCATGCACATGAGTAACCGTTCCCAAGTTGAATGACAAGCAGTATTAACCAAGTTTATTCCCATTTTTATCTTGACATCTTTTAGTTATTACTTGGTATCGTTTGATCGGGACAAACAAGGATGCAAGATTTATTATGTGTGAAGACTTGGAAGTGGGGCTAGCTAATCGGGATGGTTACCACTCACTTAGTTGGTTGGAAGGGAGAAGGAAAGAGGCGCTTCAAGACTCCGCTCGTAAGCCGCCCACTGCACATTCACCTGCATCACGAACAGCTCGATCAATACCTCTTCCACTCTTTCCAATCTCGGAATTGAAGTACAGTTCAATGAACGAAAACAATGAAATCCATCAAAACCGTTTAAGAAAAACAAGCAAAACTGAAAACTAACTCAAAGCACAAAAGCAACAAGCAATATCGAAATCCAAGGCAATAAAAGATAACAGCGGAGAGGTCCCTCCTGACTCTGCCGCTAAGTCGATCCCGGGGGCACGGTCCACTGAATATGGGAATCGATTCCGAAGAAACAAATCCATAATAAGGACGGGTTCTTATTTCAATCTATCCACATCGAACGGTACCATCTTGTGTTTCTTAGCCGCACTCCTCGAATAGGAGGAACGGGGCACTACACGTTATGGCACACTTTTAAAGAAATTGGCCGTGATGGCGCACTTTTGTTGAAGTAGCCATAATGGCACACTTTTGAGAAAATTGGCCGTGATGGCGCACTTTTGAAGAAGTTGGCCTTATGGCACACTTTAAATAAGTTGATTCATATTGGCCGCTAAACGACAACCTGGATCTACGTGCCGTATTTTAGCTGTAATGATGGCTTCTGACATCCTCGACTGTTGTTCCGCTGTCAGGTTCATCGCATTTAATGCTCGGGAAAAAAGTGATAGGACAATTGTGTGTCTGTATTGGGCTTGATAAGAACAGTCTTAGTGTACGCCACTGTTCTGTTCTTTGGAAGAGTGAGTCATATTTGAAATAATTAGATAGTGCGCCATTCTTTCTATATTTAGTTTATTTGTAGAAAACTGCGTCATCTTCAAGAGGTGCGCTTTTTATGTTTTTACACACACCAAGACATTAAATGCAGAGAATTTCAAGCACGCCGACCCAGGTTGTCGTTTAGTGACCAAGATTTCTACCCCAGTCCAAGTACGCTACCAATGCCACTTTGCTATGATACGCCGATAGTGCTACTTCGAACAGAGTAAGTCATTGATGCTATCACTTTCAAATACGCCGATATGGATACTCTAGCAATATTACACCAATGGTGCTACTACTCACTGAGTATGCAAAAAATTAGTCCTTCGACCTGAGTACGCCCGCATGGTTATCCCCCCGGGCATACGCCAGAATGGTCATTTCTTCATATGTACGCTAGATTGGCTACTAATTTAAAAATAACTGATAGAGAACGGTTATTGTGACGTATTATACATGTCATATCCCTCACGAACGTGTATGTTCACCATTAAAACAAGTTTGAACAAACTTTTGTATTTAACTCACAAAAAAGAATACAAATAAATCCTAAACAGAAAATCTAAGTACAAGTTTTTGATTCTGGGGAGTGGCACGATAGAGATTTGAGTGCTGCAATGGCTCCTTTACTCCGTTGACGATCCAACGAAGGAAGGGTGTCACGACCCGCACTCGAAAAATCAAGCATGAGTCATGGGTACGTCCAGCCTACGCCACAGAATCGGCGGTAGAACGCTGTCTAGGTCCGTTCTAGGTCACAACTATCTAT